>BRZM01000013.1:3273912-3353008 GCA_033238685.1 Lates japonicus | reverse complement strand
TAATGGGGATCAGAATAAAGAACAAAGGCTAAAAAGTGACACTGAGATCATGCAAAAAGATCCACACTCTAGCTCATTCAAATGTCACACAAACTCATACAAACACTCACTCACATACAGCGTCTGACAGCGGAGTTGTAATCCAGGATTAGTCAGATTAAGATCTATACCTCTGCCTATGTGTGTTAAATGATTAAAGCCAGACAGGCCTATTTACAGAGAGAAAGATGATCAAATCAACAGGCTTGTGTCCTGGGTAACCTTCTGAAGATAGACTGTGGAAAGAGTAAATTATTTACTCACGCGCACTAAAGTCTCTTGTTCTTTGTTAAAACAGTGTTTGCTGTTATTCTGTAAGAAAGAAGTGAGGAGGAGGAGGAGGAGGAGAAAGCGTAATGAAACTAAAGAACAAGATGGCAGAGAAAGAGGGAAGGGCTGACTGATAGAACCCTGGATGAATGACAAGTTGTAATTAATAAACTCAAGGATGTCAAGGCATACGCACCAGACATCACCGAAGCTTTACTCGCTCTGTCTCACACTGTAGCACTCACACACACACACACACAATGAGGCAAAGTATATCGCTGCACTCAGTCGAGGACCAGAGGCTGCTGTGGCGTGATGGAAGAGCTGAGAACAAATATAAATGAGGAGCACCTAATGAAGATTTTAAATGAAAATCACTGTGATATGATAACCCTCCTCCCCACTGTGTCCCCCTCCCTCTCCTTCCCAGCTTTAATGCCAATACTTCTTCATTCTCTGCTCTCCCCCCCCCACCCCCCTCCTCTTTCTCCACTCTCTCTCTCCTCTCTCTCTGTGTCTGCACACCGCAAACTCTGCATTATTTTAATTAGGTTGTACACTCCAACGCTTTAATTTTTCTCTTTGTAACACCACAGAAATCTCTGTTTATTAGTTATCCAAACCATTCCCGTGACTCGCTAGTACACTCCAGTCCGAAGTGTGTGTGTGTGCACGCAGTGGGGTTTGTCTAAACTTCTGGGGACTTAGGAGGATCCCTAATGGCACACAATCTTTACCAATCCTCATAGAGAAAAGAGCAGATTTTAGAGATTAACACATAAGGGCTTCAGGTTAATTTTCCAAGGTAAAATTCAGGATTCAGCATGAATGTGAGTTAATGCAATGTGCCCTTAAGAATATCAAAACCACTGTCTGTGTCTGTGTGTCTGTGTGTGTGTGTGTGTGTGTGTGTGTGTGTGTGTGTCTATGTGTGTGTGTGTGTGTGTGTGCGTTTGCGCTCTAGTGTGTAGGAGGAGGATTTTCCTCTTTATAAATTCATTGTTTGGCTAAATCTTGGAGCGAAGGGTTATGTTATTTACCTGTAGTAATTGGTTTTCCCAAATGGCAGTTTTCCCTTACATACACGCACTCACTCACGCACACACAAACACACACACATAAACGTTTATGCACATACACACACACACACAGAAGTACTGAAGGTTAAGACAACTAAGATGCTATTGCAGATAGTGGGGGCACAAAGTCAACACACATACCACACACTGTCAGACACACACACAAACATACATGGGCGGGCGTGTGTGTGTGTGTGTGTGTGTAGTGAGAGGTGTCATAGTGACCCAGTGATGTAGACAAGCGTAGTGAGACAACTAATCAAACACACAGCCTCACCCGCAGTGTCACAAATGCATCCATTACACAAAAACGATGATGTCTTTGCTTTGTGCTCAACGTGATCTTAACTGAATATTAATGTATGGAAAGATGGAGGAAAGGGTGTTTTGTGTGTGTGTGTGTCTGTGTGTCTCTAAGGAGCCAGCTGTTCCATCTATCCCTCTCTGAGGTGAAAATAAAACTGTCATTTGTCCATCTCACCTTCTGTCTCTCCCTCGTGAGTCATTCCACCTATTTGCCTCCTCTCCTTCACCTTCCCGTGATCCACATTCTCTTCCCCATGTGTCTCCACATCGCTCTCCATGTTAACTCTTGCCACAGCAACCTGGAGGTTACAAAAACAAGATTCTCAATTTTCTGCGTAAGCCAAGAGCGTTTGAGAGGATGAGGTGATAACTCAGTCCTTTCACATGCTGCCAAAAAACTGCATGGACCACACCAGATTTGAGTTGTGTTGGTGTTTTGGTCAGGTTAAACTACCATTAAAAAAATAATAATTCTGGTGAAATATAAAATAAAGCAGGAAATTGCAAGGGAAAATGGCTACATTTAGACATAGTCTTTTTTGTCTCTGTCCAGCTCTTCCCAGGATGTTAGCTGAGACAGCAAAATCTTATATAGTGATTTTATTGTTATAAAAAACTGTCATAGTTGACAAAGAGGACCTGTCAACACAGCAGACCCACAGCTGCTCCAGTGGGATACAGTCTTCAACCATGAAGGCGTTCTAATCCTCTGTCTTCTCATCATATCTGTCGACCATTTTTATGTCTCATGGTCATTTTGAGACTTGGCATGGCTCCAGAGTAAGCAGAAAAGTTACAGTTTAAAACTTTAGGCTGCAGTACACAGTCAGCCTATCTATACTGTACATACTGTACATCTCATCAAAGGGTGCTTTATTAACAGGTCGTTTTCAGAGAAGACATTTTGACACATCACAGTAGGAAAAGGCAGAGGTGTGTTTAATCAGGCTCCTGTGCTGTGTCTCAATTCGCACACTTGCTATACTTGAGCACATGAGTGTTCACACTGACTGAAGTATGGAAGCATGCAATGCACTGTAGGTGCTCAGACGGTGCACTCAAAATCGTGATACTTGTGAAAATGGAGGAAAGCCATGTTGTCGGCGCAGATGACAGCGTCATTTACATGTTAACATAACATCACTACATAGCTAACATTAGCATTAAAAGCAGTTTATTTACCAGTATAGCACAAATGTTCAGCATCAAATTTCACTCTTCTACTCACCAAGAGCTGTGTCCAACAGTAGAAAGCAACAGCAATGTCTCATTTCTAGTTCTATTGCTTCTTTTTTTCTATTAAAGTTAGTATGCTGTTAAGTTACTGACCTTTGAAATAAAGTCTGGGAGATTTCAATCAAACATGTTTTGCACATGCCACCAATGTCCTGGGAAGGGGTCCAATCAGTCAAAATAAGTATAACTTTTATGGATTTTAGCATGATTTCTGCTAGCATGCACCTTTAAACTGCACATAGAGACATAATAAAGCTAAGCACGAGATTGCCTTTCTTTATAAAAAAATAACTCTAACTCTGAGAAAGGAAACAGAAAAGAAAAAAATTACCCCAAATCCGAGCTATTCCCTGAAAAGGCCATTGTGTAAGAGGCCCATCATTAAGGCCCATTTAATATTAAAGCACCTCAACACCCACACAGGTGTTTTCAATTCTTCTGGACGATTAGACCTCTGCTCAAGTTGCTGTCAGGTGGTGCTATGCTGGAGATTCCCTTTGGACAAAATCACTCCCTAATTACTATGTAATGTACTATAGTTATTGTCAGCTACTTTATGTGTGAGTGTCTAATATCCAAGTGTGAAATTTATGCTCTATAGTGCCCTAAAGATCCCTGTAGTGGAACTAAAAAGCAGTCACTGGTACATATACTACTTTCAGCTAATACTCCCATAAAGCAATGTGACACATTTATAGTTACGAAAACCAGAGTCACACAACTCTGCACCTGTGAGTGTTGACACAAAATGAAGATGATCCATCAGTGTCCAAAATCTCAATTTACTGCCTGCTACAGAGTAAACAATTAAGTGTCCATTATATAGGGAGAAGTGAATGAGTGAACAGAGGAGAGATTTATGACACAATGCAGCAACAATGACGAGACAGTGATGGTTTTCCATTCAACAAAATCTCCCTGCACTCAGCCCTAAGAAAAGGACATGACGTCGTGGCTCTGATGTGGCCGTTAAACAAAAAGTGATCACAGCAATCACTGACACCACAGTTTGATGGTCTGGTAGTGTGATAATGTACAAACAGTAATGTGGAAACCTTAAGAAAACAATGTCTCCATTCCCAAAGTTTCACAGTGTAGCAGTGGTAAACAGGTAAACAGCCTACATTTGCTGAATTGTGTATTTAGAGGAGTTTGTTACAAAGTAAAACTACATACAAAAACAGTGTATTACTTCTATAAAATGAGCTGAATGGATTTTATTAGTGTTGATATAGGATTTTATTTTTACGTAACTATCAGCAGTGCTGCAGTTTTGCTTTTGCCAAGTGGGAGGTGCTGTCGGTGTCAGAAATTCCCTACATGCCCGACTCTGAATTACAAGTCAAACACTGACCTCAGCTGTTTCTCCCACTTCTCCTCCTCCTCTTCCTTTTCTACTCTCTCGTAATTATGATGTTAAACAATATGACATGAATACAGCATAATTTGTCCCCCCCAATCAGGTGCAGTAGCACTAGAGAGGCAGTCAGGGAGATGTCAATCAAGAGCATGCCCACATGGTCCAGTGAGGTGGTCAGGCAAAATAAGCAACCCCTGTTATGTTTGGGTTTCAATAAGATAACTTCACACTGTACATAGAAATACAGTAACGCTATCCATGAGAATTCTACCTATGAAAAAAATCCTTAACTTCCCCCACATCTGAGATATTCCTTTAAAAGGCTTTCATGTAGGTTTGAAACGTGAATAACAACCTGACATTCAAGGGCCTTCACACCCACGCAGGTGTTCTCATTTATTCTGGCTGATTAGACGTCTGCTCAGGTTGACGTTTGGTGGAGCTATACTGGGAATGATGTGACGACACCAAACTCCATGTGCTAACAGACTTTTTTTCACAGCACATGTTTTGACTCCTTGTGGCAGGAAAAGTGCAAGTGGATGTAATGTCATTAATGATGAGTCCGTTCACTTGTCTCTCAGTAAAAGTGCGTAATACACTTTTTTCCACTTCAGATGTTTTGACTTGTCATAGCGAGAAAAACACAGGTCAAACAATTTTGAATAAGCTATGACAGTTCACACATTACTAGAACCTTGGAACACACTCATCCAAAGGAATTTCAGTTATTAATGTTATTAAGTGCTTGTGCTTTTCTTGCTATGGCATGCCCAAATTCTTGCTGTAAAAAAGGTCTATGCCAAGCATATGGAATTTAGAAAATAAATTAAATACAGACACAGTTAATTGTATTGGTTTTAAATGTCTACTGTGAAAAAGGTCTATATAGGCCTCCTTCTGCTTCAAACTAAATGCTTGTCAGATCATCTAATAATATCTGAAATAGTGTTTGAATTATGGTGGAGCTAGGAGAGGTGGGGAAGCTTGGCTCCCCAAAAGAGATCTGAGCTCACCTAGAAGTGTTACATACTGGTGAAACACATTTAACTACAGGGGCCACCTCAGTCCCAGTTTGTGCTTCTTGTGAACTTGCATACATTCAGGTCACAGATGTTCGCTTTCTCAAAAAAAAAAAAAAAAAAAACCAGAAGTGCTTGAAAGAACTCTGAAGGTCATTTAAATGCACCTACCACTGTTCTGGAGATATTTTCAGAATCCTCAAAGACTCCTTCTAATCACCTGGGTGGAAACAGCCAGGGTTACCTCTGCAAAACATTTTCATGACAGTAGTCAGCAACACTGTTAATATCATCATGCGCCATTTAGTAGTCACTTATGTTCATCAACTCTACCAATTTACAGATATGCACTGCACTGTAACCTTCTGCAAATGGACAAAACCCACAAAAAACATTCAGGAATACAGGTATTTTAATGCTGATATGAGTACATCTCTGTCTGTTTAATACAACTGTCCTGTTAACAGTTTTACAGGTTGGACACCTCATTACACCACATTACAACTTAAACTACAGTAACTGACTAAATGACTTTGGTAGTTTACCTAAACCTGCTACCTGACAGGGTAACTCTGCTAGTTTACTGTCTCTCTACCAGCAATATTCATTACTTTTACACAGTCTCAATTCACAAAACATTGTTTAAAAGTAACAGTAAACACAATTTAATGCCACCACATAAACTACTGGGATAGCTCTACATTAACTGAACATTTTAGCTAGCTTTAATGACTAAATAACTATTAATGCTAACCGTGGAAACGTTTCCTTATGCTAATAGCCAACGCTAATCCCTAATGCTTCCAGCACATATCCTACCCTTGCATGTGAACTCAAATTTGCAGTCAAAACGTTGTATGGCATTGTGCGGGGATGTAACGTACATTAGTGTGGTGGAGGGTCCCAAGCCGTGTCAATTCCAGTCATTAGCTCTAGCCCGAGCACCGCCCGAAGCCATAGCCGTCGAAGTTAAGACTGTTCAAGTGCAACAGATGAGGGGCAGTCTCCCGGATGGACACGCTAATTTCCGCCCCCTTTTCCGCGCCGTGACATGTTTCAGAGTACTCAAACTCTGTAAACAGACCTGTTACATGGCTAGCACGGTGCCGTTAATCCAGAAACACCACTAACACACTAACACCGCTAATAATGCTAACTAGCCGTTGACAGTGAGCTCGCGCGCAGCTTTTTGAGCCATTTTGAACCCATAAATAAATGTCTTTAATTTATAAATTTGGTAAGAAATGTAAGTCATAACACGAACAGTTGTGTTTCATCACAGTATATCATTTAGTTTACGGTTCAAAAAAACATTTGAGTGTGCTCACTTATAATGCTGCATAGAAAAATAAAAGAAATTAAAATCTAACGTCCTCCTATGTTAAATGTATGTACGCAACTGTGCCCAAGTTAATACCTCTGACTTCATCTTCTGTCAACAATGAGAGTAACGTTATTAATCTGAATTTAATTAACTGAGTTTAACAATATGCTGGGGGCACGCACCTACCACCCTCTCTGGTGGTGGGATTGGAGAAGTGCATCCTACACTCCTACACTCCACAGCAAAGTTTACTCACTGGTCACTTACTGCAGGGACTGACTAGGTGTGCGGATGTGTCCATGTTAAGACAGGGCCTGAACTTTGTGAACTCTCAAGCTCCTTTTTTAGTTGATCATGCAACTTCTTTTGTGCACAACTGAGTGTAACATCATGAATATCTGTTTGAAAAGGGACTGTTTGAAAAGCGCGTCCTTATCCAAGTGGTACAATTTATCACATTGAGACTAAACACAGATGTTTGGAGAGAGATTGATTCAGTTAAAAAAAATAAAAACAAGTTGTATGACCTAGTTTATTTGAAGCATACTGATAAAAGTGTCCAAGTGCAACACAACTAATATGAGTGTGATGGAGATTTCAAACAGGCACAGTCACGTCTGCGATGACCAGGAAAGAGGTCCAGTCTAATCAGTCAAATTAAGTGGAAACACCTGTGTGAGTGAACCACGATGTGTAGAGGCTGTGTAGGATGTGTATTTACTTTTTTCCTCCCCCGTCTCTCATTGTTCTGTGCCATTTTAGGGAGCGGGAAAACAAGGTTTCTCTGATTTACTAAGCTCCCTTTTTGAGCCCCAGCCTTTTAATAAATCCACATCACCCAGTCTTTTCTTTTACTTAGTCCTAATGGTGGAAGAACTATTGTCTCTCACCGAACAGAGTGCAGAGTGACTCTGTATTGCCATAAAAGCTTATTTCCTAAGAAACACTTGACATCACCTACTCCCCACCAATTCACATCATCTTTGTTCTCCTTTTAATTTGTTTTATATGAAAAAAGACCTTCGTCTTTCTTTTCCCAGCACTTCACCCTTTACATGACTATGCTATAGAGCCACAAAGAAAATTGCATGGTAACAGTGCAAGGCTAAACCTTGCCTTCCTGATTTTTACTTGCTTATCATTTCAGTCATACAGGAACTGAAGCTCACTCTACTCTTCCATCCAGGCTAATTCACTCTGAATAAGAGTGGCAGCTAAATGCCTCAAGTGTAAAATGGAAAATGCTGGCTTGCAGACAGGAAAAAAGCCCATGGGTGGCGAGGTGTTGAAATACAGTGTTCACCTGTATTAATGTGAGGAGCCAGCGAGAGCCTCGATCGGCTCCATGGTGAGCAATCAATGAACCTGTGCCTAACAACAAGCTGGAAAACTGTTCAAGGTCTGGTTTGGAAGTTTGTAACTTGTAATACTGTATGTAACTATAGCTGCAACTAATGATTATTTATTATGACTATCCATTATTTTTCAGGGTAATCAATTGATTATTGCATCTATAGAATGTTAGAAAATGGTGAAATATGCCATCGCAATGTCCCAGAGCTCTTTGAATTGCTTGATTTGTCACACTAGAGGAACACAACACTGACATATCACATTTTAAACTGAGTTAGAAAACAGTTATCTGTCCAGGCTTCCAGCTCCTATGGAGAAACATAAACATTCATTTGGACTCATGTTTCTGGCAAAATGGTCCAATACTCACTGTGTTTTAGCTGGTTTCAGTTTCCATAAACACCTCACAGAAATGTTTAGCTCAGTTTGTGAATGCTCCATTATAGTCACTATAGCTAGCTGCTAACTTTGTCTACCTGCTCACAGACTGACAGTGCCGAGCTGTGGGCTGAGACTGAAACAATGAGCTGAAATTTGCTATAAATCTTCACAGAGCTGAAGGGAACTGTAGAGCCAGGAGATAATTCTCCCTGGGTTCATCACTGTGTGTGACCCCTTTTTACATTGCTCATAATCACTTGAGCCACTGTCATTATAAAAATATTAATTACGGACAATTTAACTTGGTGTATATTATTACCAGTGGGAGTTATGGCCAAAACTATGAAAATATGACCCAAGATGTTTTAGACTGAATTGTCCTTTAACATTGCAAATGTAGCCAAAATTCAAACACAAACAAAAGTTGCAAATCCTGTATACTGACTGCCACTCAGCCCACTGGGTCTCATCTTCCTGACATCAAGCAATGAGAGCGGCTCTGCCATTAGAGAGGCGGGGGGAGAGAAGGGAGAGTAGCATGTTGCGCTAACTGGAGTGTGGGCCTGTCAATCATCGCAAACAGCTGCATTTGGCATTTCAGTCAGGTACAAAAGGTGTGTTTGGTGCCAAAGTACCTCAAGTCAGACAGGCATCCAGAGAGTGTGCCTGAATAACAATATTTCATCAGAGCAAAGTGGGAATAACGGGGAAGAGCATGAGCGAGGTAAACATAGTTCAGGATGGAGCCGCAGTCGTGTTGTGACTGACTTTTAACAGAAAGGCAACATACGTACGTCTTCAAGGTTCTCCTCCGCCATCTGTTCTGCCTGGCTGTAGTCAATCCTGCCTTACACGCACATACACACACACCATTCAACATGCTCTTCCAGGTTCATTAGCATATAAATAAATCATACAAACACAAAAACACACTGTGGGGCCATCACACAGATGTGTTTTCCGGTAGCGTTAAGAGGTGAATATGGAATATTAGGTGGTATAAGCCGACTCCACTGGTGTCCATTAGTGTGTGTGTGTATGTGTTCCTGTATTGAGTGTTGTTTCAAGCCTGATGAAAAGGCTTTTAGGCTAATTACATGAAAAGAGCGTGTTGCTATCTTGATTAATTTTAATCTTGTACCCTACATCACTCTCTTCCTCACACACACACAAATATAATGTGCAGACTCACACTGCGTGGGGTCAACAGACGGCTGCTGCTGTTGGATTTTTAAATTAGAGAGTCATTTTAGTAAAAGAACTTGTTCTTATGTGTGTATGAGCGTGTGTGTGTGTGTGTGTTGTCATGTCTTCCACAACACTAAACTCCATGACTGAGTCAATAAAGAACATGATGTTCTGAGCGTGACTTACACAGACTTCTTGCTTCATCGCTGATACCTCGCTTGCTGAGTGTATTTCATTCAACGTCTCACTTCCTTTTCTGTTTTAATTGATGGCTAAAAAGGAAGAATTTTAAAGGGGGGAGTCTCTATATATACACAGTATGGATATAGTTTTTATTTTCAAATATAATCTAATAGCGCCCTCTGTCCAGAGAAAGCCTGAACTGCAAGATCACGTCCGACCTTGACAACATGTACACTTGATTTTGATAAGGAAAAACTCCTGTAACTGGGAAAAGGGAGAAACTCTCTGTGAGAGCAAAGGAATAGGGACAGACATGGTACATAACATTTGATATTGAGTAAATATTAGATGTGATATGTTAAAGAGTCTCAGGTAAAATCTAAATTGGTTTCAGAGGCATCACTACCACAATATGAAAGTAACACAGATGCAATTATGTTTAATTTGTTCTAACTTGTCAATATCACATCATAATACCTACAGTCTCTCTGGCATTGAGTCTACACTTCACCTCTCTAAATGAAAGAAATATTTAAGTATTTAAGTATTTAAGTTGCCGTACTCTGTGAGCCAAGTCATCTGCTTCATGGTGTTATTGATGTCATTCATTCATTCATTCATTCATTCATTCATCGACAGTTTTACATATGCAAGCATATAACTTATTCCCCTACCTCTATGTTACATTTATACATTTAAGTAAATAAGGATTAATGGAGGATTCAAAGTTCAAAAATGTGCAAACATGCCCACACTGAATTCTGGGTAATGATTCACAGTGATGGACAGGGCCTGCCTTGACCATCTTGCAGTGAGGCACTGACTCGTTACATCGCTGCTTGATTTGGTTCTATTTACAGTACACATAACACTTTTTTCCACATATTAACAGAAAATATTTACATATCAATTTCTAATATAATATATAAAAATAACAGATATGATCCATCATAACACACGGACAGGCAGAAACACAAAACATAACCAACCATAAGCAGCATATAAAACAAAGTGTTATACACACAGCAGAGTCAAATCAATTAATACTTTATTTTGTGTGGCTGACAAACTTGCTGAATAAAAAAACAAAACAAGTTTGTTAAACACAGTTAACAGGTTATTTGAGTTCGGGCACATTTTGTTGCACTTAGAAAGAGGACAGTGGCTGAGAAATGTTCCAAGGATACATGCATTCAAATCTGAGCACAAATGTAATGGCCTCTTCTTCCTATTCAAACATTTCAATTAAATTATATCCAGTATAACCTAGTATAACCTAAGAAGTCTGTCTGTATAAAATACAACTAAAACCATTTGATGTAGTTCATATTAAGACTGAAAGGAGTCATGAATTTAATATAAACTTTATTTTCTCTGAGGTCCTTGTGTCACAGGAATATTCTTAGCACACAAGGACACACACTAGGCCTCGGGCTGAATTAATTCAATTTAGCGGCTTTGGTTTCAGGGTCCTGTTATTGCTAATGCTGCCTCACTGTCATGACTTTCCTACTATGATAAGTCAAAACCCTTGCTGCAAATAAAAACATATACTGTATTCTAGTATGGACATACACAGGTCTAAATGCAATTTCTCATCCTCATTTCCCCTTTACTTTAGGGATCCCGATCATTACCAGGCTTTTCCATTAGGTTCCACACTAATGTAACGTTAATTATACTCATTCATTTCATTCAAGAGTTAATTTTTCTGAGGAAGAATATGTTTTATACATTGAAATTTGTATTTGTCTCAAAGTAAAATCTGATATTAGTAACACGTTTTGGAGACATTTATCCTTAGTCCTGTCACTCTGTCTGTTTAATTACAGCTGGCTTGATACGAGCACCTAAAATCTATTACTATACCCTCAAGTTTGGGGAATTTAAAACTTGTATACTTTATTGTAATGAACTTACTGCATTAATCATACATCACGTTGGTTTTAATAACCTCAGGTTCATTAAACTTTTTTCACATTTTTCAAGTGTGGGTGTCACTAATTATGTCAAAAAATGATAATTTTGACTGACAATAGTGACATGAGGAGGAAATATGAGACCAAAACCCCATTTATAACAATTTAAAATAGAATATTGATTCTCAGTAATTGTGTTCTCTCTAACGCCAACATCTGTTTTCCTGGCTTTAATAACAACAAAGCATCTCTTTGATGTAATTCATTCTCTCACATCTCTGCTGAAAAATAAAATGGAAGAAAGAACAGTGTGTATTTATGGACTGGTGTTTAAGTAACAACAGTGATGTGACTGTGCCAAATCAAACTGAAATAACAAAAATCAAATGAAATAGAAAACACTGATGCTTTGATTCCTTTTGATCGTGGAGGAGTTCAAATGCTGATTAGTTAGCATCCCTCAGCATCAATCACGTCCAAATGGATTTTCTCTGGTGGCCTTCACTCCTCCTCCCCACAGCCTCCCAAGTCCATGTCTGCCGCCTCATCCAGCTGGCTGGTTTCTGCATGAGTCCACTTCCTTTGGCTCACAGTCACCATCTTGGTAACAGCAGACAGTTGGTGGGCAGAAACGTGTCTGCTGGAGTACTCGAGGTCTGTGGACCCAACTGGCGTGTGTGATGCCGATTATTCTTGTAGTGAAACTGGCCCTGGTGCAGTCTGGATCATGTGTCTGATTAGTCTCAGACAAACTCCTGTTTCTCTGGCAGCGATGTCTGTCAAGCAGAGGGTTCTCCGGTTAGCTTGGCTGAGCGAGGGGTTTAGGTTTCCAAGGGACACGGATTGGTGTGTACAGGCATGGATGCTACAGTTCAGCTTGTTCGGCTGTTTGACAGCGAAAAGAAAGTGTGGAGAAATGGTGATGAAAAGACTGAGGAAACAGCTTGAAGAGAAATGCAGACTTTCAGTTTAAGCTGCCTTGAAACTACTCTGTTTTATTTAACCTTAATTTAACTGAACAAGTTTCACTGAGTGATGTTCTTTTTTCAGCACTGCCTCGATCTCACTCAGTTACTCAAACTTAGAGTGAAATATTACCACAGTCTGACCTGATGGCCTGTAATAATTCAAATTCAAATAGGGTTTATTGGCCTGACAGATCAGAAAACTATAGTGCCAAAACACAATCAACCATCATATCAAATACAACATAAAAAAGGTATTAAATAACAATGATATTCAATTTAACTCATGACCATACAGGACAGAAAAGTTGGGTAAGACTTCACTGTGGTAGGTGTTGAGGTCAGGGTCAGTGGCTGACCTCAGTTACGTGCAAAAGCCATACTAGTGTTTACCACAAAACCAACATATTTTGTTGTTGTTTTTAAACCCCTGTAGCAAAAATGACCCTTTCTTCAAACATTGAGGCACTGTTGCCTTTCATTTTATGAACTTAAATGTAATTGTGGCATGTGCAAAGGTTTGGAAAGTAATCCTTTTCCAATTATGTTTTCAGTTGTGGTTAAATATGACCACTGCGAGAAATGTAAGCTTTTACAGTAATCCTTAATGCTTCACTTTCATTCACACAATAATTTGGTCATTCAGAGTTTCCAGCTTTTTTTTTTTTTCTCAGTGCAGTATATGTTGGAATGAACTCTTGTAAGAAAGGAAATCTAAAGTGGTTGTCCTTGACCTGATCTGTTTTAACAACCTGCAGCAGCTTTCCATCAGAGACCCAGAGGCAGTTACTGTAAGACTGTGAGGAATCAGTAGAGGTATGAACGTGTGGGGTTTCACTTTCTAAAAGAAGCAAGACCCTCCTCTGTGTTATTGATGTATTCTTTGGACCCACAATCCCTTAATTATACAAAACAAAACCTCACCCCCAGTATACATCAAAATTATAGAGCTCTCTAAATAGTAAAGTGATGTCCCCCTGTAAAGTAAAACATTTAGTTAGTATTTAATTTATGAGAATTTATGTGTGTTTCTTTAGCTGATTTGAAATCTAAACCTTTGACCTTTGACCTTTACTATCAGCCTCTGTGGAAACACTATGTGCACTTTTTTCTTTTACACCAAAGAAGCTGCTGTATTATATCCGGTAATTCGAATCCTCTACTGATATTATTGACAGCTGAGAGAGAGTATTTGTTTTGGTTGTGTTGTATATTTTGTTTGGACTTTGTTTTCATCACTCAATTAATGTTTTATTTGGACATTTTTTTAACGTGTTGATCCCATTGAGATTATCAACTGCTATGGCAGAACCTAGTTGGGACCCAATTTACTGACTAACCAAGCAAACTTTGAGTTGATATGTAAAAAGATGATATAATGAAATATAATGAAAAACAACATTTAGAAATCTAAAGAATTCCCATTATAATTGTCACATTTACAATAAAACAAAGTTGGAAATGATCAAAAATGACTACAATTTGATTGGTTACAATTGAAAAGCACATGAGAGAGAGACATATAATAAAGCTGCCCTTCATGTCATCATCAGCAAATTGTGAAACAAAATCTTAGTGGGGTATAATTTATGTAATAGGCCTATTTTCAAGTGTATTTCTCTTGCCTTATTGGGCAAAGAGAATGTATATGGTGATAATCAAGTTTTATTCCTCAATTTCCTCTTGGAGTGATCTGGGTTTGTTTGCATAATACATTTTGAATATGTTTACCATTGTATTTAGAATAAGTAATAAATCTAAACATCCTATAAATGGTTTGTGGTCTAAGTTCTTAATATCCTTATACCCAGTATGGCTCCTCATTGAGACACAGCTCATCTGGAACTGGTCTTTGACTGTCACTCCTTCCTTATAGCGCTCTGTGGCGCCTCCTGTCGGTGAGCTCCGGTCCCTTCTCTCTCTCTCTCTCTCTCTCTCTCTCTCTCTCCGCTGCCCAAGTTCACAAACCGCTGGCTATGTTTAGTTTGGATAGGCTGTCCCACTGTGTGAGTCTTTGCGTTGCCGTTACTATTGTTGTGCGTTGTTGGATGGACGGACAGACCCCAGATCAACTTCACATTCTATTTTCTGGCAGGACGGAGCTCTAACCATCTAAACTTTTCAACGTTTTCAACATTTTCTAGCTTCTTTTCTCATCTGTCCGGAGTGATTTTTGTTGATGGCGCGGTCTAACCAAGATGGACACGGGTTGTCTGCCGGTTGGAGACTAGATAACGACTTCACCCACTGAATCTAAATGTAGACTTTATTTATTTAAACGCGGGGAAACGTGTTAATCATCAGGTGGATGTAGTCTTAACCGGACTGGGCCATTTCCACCCCAGAGGTCACGTCCTATAATGAACATTTTCCCACTGAAGTTTCGGTGAACTTATTTCTCTCCCCCCCCCCCCACGTCTCGCCATGTCGGGAGTGGTCCGCACCCTGAGCCGCTGCCTGCTCCCGGCCGACGCCAGCCGGGACCCGGGCGGCAGCAAGGAGAGGAGCCGGGAGAGGGACGCGGCGCAGGAGCGCGAGGCGCGACGCAGGAGCCGCGAGATCGACGCGATGCTCGCCCGGGAGAGGAGAGCCGTCCGCCGGCTGGTGAAGATCCTCCTGCTCGGGGCCGGAGAGAGCGGAAAGTCCACATTCCTCAAACAGATGCGCATCATCAACGGGCAGGAGTTTGATCAGAAAGCACTGCTGGATTTCCGGGACACTATCTATGAGAATATACTGAAGGTAAGCACAAGGTTTCATGGGAAATAAAACTGCTTTAGGCCTTCAGCAAACTTTATAGCCCTGAGTCCAAAGTTTAATCCTCTATATCTGTAAATCTATAATCTATAATCTTTGCTGTCAACACGTTTTGGTGTTGTTCTTATTTTAAATTGATATTTTGTTTGAGAAAAACATTCTTGAACCACACAGAGAGGTTTGTTGACATAGTACATATTTTTATCCTGAAGTGTGTGTGTGTGAGTGTGTGTGCTCTCCCTCTGTTTGCTGTCATGGCTGGGCCTCCTTCACCAGCTAACAATACCAGACTATTCCCGAGGGATGAGCACATCCGCCCTGAGTGCCACACAGCCCAGACAAGGATGATAAGAGCCTGCACTTCTGCAAAGCCCAAGGCAGTGTATACATTCAGCACCCTGCCCCGAATACCAGCATACAGTGGCGGTGCAGTCACGGGGCCAGATCAGAACAGAAACTACCACTGCCCCCATACACTCACCACCACCATCTAAACTGCAGAAAAAAAAAAACACTATGCAGGATGTGTAGGCAGATAGAAGAGGCAAAAACAAGCAATTACATGATTGGAAATGTTGTTTATTTCCTACGTAAGGGGTGTTTTCTTCAGAGCAGCATCTGTGTCTGCCCTGCCCACATTCAGAGGACGTGCATTTGCACCATAGAAATATTAACATGACAGTACATGCCAGTAATCGTGTCAACCCACCCTGTCATTATTCAGCATCCTGAGAATGATTAATCCCTCCATTAACTTACAGTAAATCCAGTTAAGAAGTGGTGTCTTCCAGTTACTTGTTGAGTCGGATCGACAGCCCAACCCCAAAAGTATTCTCTAATCTCAGTTACTGTCTTGACTAATTGATACTTGTTTGGACTATAGAATATCAGGAAATGGTGACGCATGTCCATCACATTCTTCTCTGAGCTGAAGTTGACATCTTGCTTACTTGGTGGACGGTCTTTCCCCTTTAATTTGGCTTTAAGTAGCTTTAACTTCGTTCAAGCAGTCTTATTGTACAGTGTAGACAGTATCATTTACTAATCCATTGATTATTTCCTGGATTAATCAATTAATCTTTTGGTGATGTCATCAAATTGATAGTTTTATTTGATCCACTCCAAAACTCAAAGATATACATAAGATAAACAGTAAACCCTCACAACTGAGACACTGGAACCAGACACATTTACCACAAAATCCAGCCATGTTTGGTATTTTTGGCAACTTTTGCATCTCCACTAAAATTTTAAATAAAATAATGTGTATTTGAACAATGTTTGGCTGCACAGCATGAATTTGAGGTTAGTGAGCAGACTGCAAGTCGACCTGTCAATACAGTACTAGTTACTATGATGTGGAATAACATTATATATAACGTAGAAACAATTTATTGGCAACTAGAGACCTGAGGGTGAAGATACACTATAAAAAGTATAAAAAAAGAAAATAACAGTAAATTACTTTAAAACAAAACTTACTGTGTGTATGTAACAATCACTCATCAGAATGTCATTAATGAAGCAGAGAACCACTACTGGTTTGACTGGGTTGCGGCCTGTGGTTTGGGGCGTTGGTGCAGGATCAGCCTCACCTGCCGGGTGTTGAGAATCCCCCCTTTCATGGGAACCTAATGACAGAGGAGGAGAACAAAGCGGGAAGGAAGGAGGGATAAAGCTGGAAGAGAACATGCAGGTGTGTGGCACAACTAGGCTTATAAAAAAAATAACAGGTGGAGTTCAGGTGTGGTGCAGCTCAGTAATTATACCTACAGTAATGGATAAATCTCTGGTGTAATCCTTGTCAAAGTTTCTCACGAAATAAATGAGTCCACTTAATGAAAAATTGGAGCTTTGCGTAAGTTAAGTCTGCCAAGGTGCACACACTAAATATAGGCAGCAAGCTACTAGGAAACAGAGGTAATGACACAAGTTGACAGTCAAACAAATGGGGCAATTTGCTGATTTTTATTTGCCCTATTTTCAACAAATTTCCTTTAATATTCCCTTTAAGCAGCAAGACCATGTTAGCTTTGAAAGAATAAGTAGCATATTCCCTCTCCTGTAAAGTAAAAAGTTGACTTCATAAGCAATAAAACACACCATCGCTCACCTCAATACACTCGCAGGTTTTTCTGCTACAGGTTCACTTGGTCTGGTGTGAGCTGTAGCTTGGTGGCTAATTTTATGTTAGCAAACTTTATATACAGGAGATATTACTGTGTCAGTTACTGAGTCAGTTCACATACTTTATTAATCTTTCTTATTTGTTCTACTGGTACTGTTTTAGCATTTACCATCATCCTGTAACTGCCACGAGAGGCCACAACAGCTGCTGTTTAACAAAGGAATTAGGAAAAGTTACATCGTTGTTCATTTTGTCAGTTTCGTCCACTAAATATTCTTTATCAGCTTAGTCCAGCTCCACATTTAAGCCACTGAAGACCCCAAACTCATCATATTTTGAAACGATGGAAATTTTAGGATCTTCACAGGATTTAAATAATAAAATACACAGTTTGTAATAATTAAACTGAACAGGGTGAACAGGTTAATTACTACTAAACGCTTATTTGATACAGGGCAGGGGGGGAAGAGGCACTGATCACCTGATAGTGCAGTTCATGGGGTGGACAGTATCAATGCAGGAAGGCAGCAGCTGTATAATTACAAAATACTGATAAATGAAACAGACTTCTGCCACTTCCAGCCAGTTACTGTAAGCAGCGATTAACAATGCTATACAAAATAAATGTTGTATTCGTGAGGTCCTTATCAGCAAGTACAGTCAAACTTTTCCATGTTTATTGCCAGAAAGTCCTCCTAAAACAGACAGCAAGTTGAAATACCAGTGGTAAGCCAGGATTAAGGTAAATTATACTTGAGTTTACAGTACGAGTTGTGAAATTTCACTTTAATACATGAAGGACGAATGGATAACAGTCGACCAGAATAAAGCCTGAGGCATCTCTGTGATGCTCATTTATCTGTGTAGCAACATGTCCAGAGTGTCAACAAGAAAAAGGAAGATTTATCGATGACTTCCCATTATGACAACCTGAACGTGTATAATCGCTATTTCCAGATGTAAGTTGACAAGGAGCGCCTGAATGCCTTAATAAAGCAATCATCCAGCTCACATGACAGAATGAGAAGGATATTCTGGTATTATCCTCCAAATATGGGCAAAAAAGGCAGCATTTCAAGAATAAAGTGGATTGTGCAACAAATACACAGATTAGTAAACTGATACGGTTCATGCTGGTTCACAGACAGGAAAAAAAAAAGTAAACAATTACAGAGATGGTAGTCATGACTGGATGTGACTCGAGGCTCCCTCACAGTGACTCTCTGTTAGTAATTTCACCACCAGCAAGCTGGTGTGCGACGTGCATGTGTGTTAGATTATGATTACATTTGTGTCTTTGTGTTTTAACGCGAGTCACGTTCTGGGATTTCCTCGTCTGTCTTGTTCACTCCTACGGTAAAGACAAAAAAAGTTGTAAATGAGGGATCAGACTTAAACACACACCACCGCACGCACTCATAACAGGGCATCCCAGACAGACTACACACACACACACATACTGTAGGAGCTGCAATAGTTTCTCTTGTAGTATTTGCCTTTTTTTTTCACTCCTGTTGCACACCCAGCTATCCTCTCTTCAAATCTCTTTGTTTAAGACTTCTTCCACATTTTTGTCCTCTCTCAGGGTATTTTAGAGGATTTTCTTTGCCTTTGTGGAGATAAAGTTGAGCTGTGGTAGGGATTGTTGATGTTGTGGGTATTAAGCTCCACAAATAAACTTGACTTGACTTGACTATTGCACAAGAGTTAGGTGGTCATGAGTCACTGGCAGACACAAACCACACATATACACACACTCATCTCTTAACTTACTGTGACCTCTGAAACGCTTTGTGGTTCACCGATAGTGTTTGCTGCCGAGTCCTCTGTTGTGTCAATCAACATGTTAGAGAATCAAGCAGACAAGCTTTATTAATAGAGTACATATTGAACATTAAGATGCTATGAAATATGGCTCACATCACAGTCAATTATTAGGCCCCAAAAGTAGACGCAGAGAAAAAGATATTAAAGAACAAGCAACAAAATTAATTGGATAACAAAAGTAACAGTAAGGTACAAATAAGAACTGTAGCTAAACCACTAACAACAACAAAAAAAAAACTTCAACTAAATTGGCTGCAGAACCTATCGGGAGGTGCAGGGGGAATGGATGAAAAAGGTTGAATAAAAACAACAACAAAGAGAAGAAACAGATAAAATACTGAATATCTGTGTGTGTGTGTGTGTGACTTTGATCATTCAGGAGGAGACCTCCCACACAGATCAGTCCACATGGTTTTCTTCAGAAAAACCACCAGCAGCCACACATGCATGTGTTTGAATATGTGTGTGTGTGTGTGTGTGTGTCAGAGACTTGTGCTTGACTGTTAAAGTTACTCCATGTTTACCAGTGACGCTTTTCCCAGGAAGCAGCGCGTGCGGTGCGAGGTTGTTTTCTTCATCCGTGTGGTCAGGAAACATTTGCACAGTTTTGCTGACATTAGAAATAACAGTTGTTGCACTGCTTCACTACATTCAAGCCTTGTAATCTTCCTGCTTGTGTGTGTGTGTGTCTGTGCAGGGCATGCGTGTGCTGGTGGACGCCCGGGACAAGCTGGGCATCAGCTGGCAGAGCTGCGAGAACGAGAAGCAGGGCATGCTGGTGATGTCGTGGGAGGGACGCGTGGGCGCCTCGGGGGTCGAGCCCAGCGAGTTTCAGCTATATGTGATGGCACTGAGCGCGCTCTGGGTGGACACTGGCATACAAGAGGCCTACGCACGGCGCTCCGAGTTCCAGCTGGTGAGTAGATAAGAGAGGACTCCACCTGTCATGCTCCAAACATGCTCCTCTGCTCTGACTTGTAACTGAAAGCCTTGGTCAAATTTGTATTTACTCAACTATTTTCAGAGACTTCACTCAGGCTTGTCTGCCTGTGTGCTAGTTTTTGTGCCCTCTCAGTTGTCCCTAACATGTGGTGTTAGGGTTTTAGTTTGCCGGTGTTGGTTGTTGAGTTGTTGAACTGGTTGGTGAGTTTTCTAGAGCAACAAAAGATTATTAAAGGAAGATTTTGCAATTTAACGGATTTTAAAGGATCAGTTCAGGAAAAGAATATTTTTGTGTAACATTAGTTCACTCTCATCACCTGGGATGGAAGAAAAAACTGTACTGATTTTCAGTCAGTCAAAAAAAAACTACTCATGCAGCAGTCTATAGTTCCCAGCCTTTTAACTTGTGACCCCTTAAAACAAAGCAATGTCTGTTAATGGTCCGTCATCTATGTGTTAAGATAACATGAACCGAAGAGTATTTATAAGTTTGAAGAGGAAGAATTATCTACTTTTTAACAAGGGAAAAAAGCTAACATTAGAGGAAAGTCTTAAAAATAAACATAATGCAGTTGTTATAAAATATTTTGTCTAGTATAAATGTGTTTTTTATTTTTTATTTTTTGCTTTCCAATGACCTTTTGACCCTTTGGGTGGGTCCTAACCTCCAGATGTCAAAGATAAGCCACTTCCACTAATCCTCTCATGAACGTCTGCACCAAAAACCAGCCTCCAGTTCATTCACTGACACTGAGAGTCATGTTTACTCATAGATTACTCACTGGCTGACATGAGTTTTCTCATTTAATGCGTCACAGTAGCCAAACTGTCCAGTGAGTGACCTGGGACTGAATACCCATCACTCTTCTCTATCGTTTGGATCTCACTCTACCGTAAGCTGTTGTATTTAGGAATAATGCCAAAAAATAACATTAATAAAGCTTTAATTTGTATGTTTTTCCAGTTCTGTAGTGCCTGTGGCCGTAAATGTTTTTGCCACCAGCTCCATAAATATTTCCACATCACTTCAGTGACGCCAGCAGTTGAGAGTAGCAGTTATCTTCATGGTAACTGATTTACCACAGCCAGTTTACACAGGACTAATAGCCACCGACATGCTATAAACATCAGACGAAGTAAGTGGATAATATCAGAAATGTTTTTACCTGTCAAGTCAGTGAAAGAGCACTGCACTGCGTGAAGCCTGCAGAAGTTTTTTTTTCCTTCCTTACCTCTCCTCCTTTTATTGTTTGGCGACTTTCCAAAGATGTAATTATTTTTCTCTTGACTGGAAATGGAGCCGGTGAAGTGGAGCCCTGCGGAGTATCATCTGCCACGCTACACTGCACCAAACACAATTTGAAACGCTTGTAGATTGCAGTGTAATTCTTTTTCCTTTTTAGCCCTAATATTTTAAACACACACTGATCAAAACCAGTGGGGTGCAAACTTCACTCAAGGTTGGATTTTCTTTTTTCACTGTAAAACTAGTCACACTGAGTAAATGGATATTAAGGCAGTTTTTATTGAAAATGCCAGGTATTTTAAAGTGTATAAATACTTTAAAAACATCTTTCAAATATATTATAATGTTACACTGGTAACCTGTGCCCTCTTTTTACCTAAGAGCTCTGTTATCAGTGAGCAGTGGAGGTGTAGGTGTGTTGTTGATGCTGTGTTTCTTGAGAGGATCATCTGATTCATCACCTACTCTCCAGCGAAGCCGTGCTAGTGGCTCTAGGGACAGCAGTGTCAGTCAATTGCCTACTTTGGTCCAGATTTCAAAAATGACTGGATGGATATGAAAGTTATCACTTTCAAACAACATTGATGATCTCCTGATTATTTCTCTAGCTCCGGCAGTGAAATCTCTCAAAAGCTATTGGATTGATTGCTATTAAATTTGGTAATATCTCTTGTGATCCCCTCTAACATCGGGTCTAAATTACTCTAAAATACTTTGGTTTAGAATCAAACTTCAGGCGTTACTATTAGCCTCAGCTGTACTGTAGTGTTTATTCCTCCTTAGCAAATATTAGCATGCTAACAGGCAAACCCAAGATGGTGAACATCGGGGGTTCTGTAACCAAGATTGAAACCACAGACACAAAATGCAGCAGGCGCAGCTCACTCTCATTATGTTACTAATTTAACAAAAATCTTGTTTTTTTCACATGTAACACTACAACACATGTAAATCACCAAATATTCTAGTGAAAGTTGGGGTAAGCTGTATATATTTTATAATTATTACATATTACACCTCTTTTATTGTCTAGTAAATGCGTGTCATGTGACTACTTTGGGCCAATCATGATGGGGTGATCACACACACCTGTGAGCATGTTACAACATCACATTGGTTTTTAGCTTTACTGAACTGCTCGCATGGTTGGTTAATATTTTGATTAAATCTTTATGGGACAAAATTTGGGACAGTTTTATGTCAAATAAGACAAAATTATATTATGTCTGTTGGGTAAGATGAAAGCTTGCCTTTTTGTAATATAGGCTAATAAGACAATCATATTATAAACAATAAATCACGCCCAGACTGAAATGCTCACAGATTTCATATAAGATGTCCAGAGAGAATAACACAGGATGTCTGGCAGCTCTTTTTTTTGAAGACGATCACTAGTCAGACCATCCGTTGTTTTTTCCCCAGCTGTCTAAGTTCATCTTTTTCTCGGCTATCTGAAGAGAACCAAACGAATTGAGACTGGTTTAAAGCCGCCACTTACTGTAATTTAACAACGATTTGTGAGCAGCAGAAGGGCTGGAGAAGAACTTGCCTCAACAAGTGTCTACAAATATGCCGTGAAGGGCCAGACAGACTGTTAATGACACTTAATGGTTCAACAGAATGTCATGAATGATCACTTAACCATATTGTCAACACTGCCGATGTCTCACATCTTTGGCATCACCAGCTGGTCTTGTCGTCAGCGCGCTTTGTATCGGCTGTGGCAGCTTGTTTATTTGTTCTTTATTGAAAGTGACACTGCAGCTTTTCTGTCTGCTTAGAGCTGCAAGGTTAACCTTTTACCTTGTTACACATTTATCAGTGACAAAACAATCTGGAGTCAGACAGAAGCCACTTCCGTCCCCCCTCTGGCTTATCATACTGTATACATGTTTGTGTGTATCAGTGTGTGTGTCTGTGTGTGTGGGAGATGTCAGTGCACAGCTTTGGGTCAGACTGCCTTGTCTTATCTGGAGTCGCTGTATGATAAAACCAGTATGCTACGGCTGCGCAGGCCTGCAGACATCACTCTGCCTTAAAGGATAAGGCTCCTTGATATTCTATATTTTTCTTACTGTCATAGCAAATCCCACGAAAAGACAAAAAACAGCCGGATACAGCTTATTCCTCTGTGCCATAGACTTTCATTATCGTCCGAAAACTGTTAAAACCACGTCAGTGAGCCACAGAGTTGCACTGGCTGTTTATTTTGAGTCAGTCCCACATACACCAACCTGCAGCTGTGAACACTCAGTAGAACATGTACAACGTAGGAAAATGTCTGTCTTTTCCAACCTGCGTCTTATTTTTATGATTGTTTATCATTACTGACTAATGAGTCATGATGATTTAGCTTTTATCTCCTCTGTTGTTCACAACCTATAATAAGACAAGCTTCCTAAAGCTTTATAATTTTATACAAATGACACAAAGCAGATCCCTGTATTAACCAAGCTACGTTTGGTTAGCCAACTCACAAACTACTCATCTGCAGTCATATTTCTATCACAAAAAAGTTACTTTTCTTGCATTTCCATAAACAACAAAACATAAACAAATCCTCTGTTGTTTGCCACCTCTTCTCCTGCATCCACATACGCTAAATCAGCAGCGATCCACAGCCACAGATATGTAAACAAACCATGAGTAGATGAACTGAGATCAACAGGCAGCTGTTTAGTTGTAGCTGGCAGTTTGCCCAGGACGTAGATCTTCATGCAGTTAACAAGCATAATAGCTAACCCCGGGGTCACTCTCTGCGTTTACTTTTGTTTGGGGGTTATGTTAAACGCAACTTTATTCGGAAAACTTTTGCCCCAATATACACTGTTCTGCCAGAGTCAAGTTTTTCCGAATCTCTGGAACGGAGGTGCCTAGTGCAGCGTCAGCATGACCCTTTGCCAGAATTGCCACAATTATGAGAATAAGACCTTAAAAAAAAAATAATACAGGAATTCCCTTGTGGGTCTGTGAGTAAAAATAGCACTAAAAAATGAACATTTTGTTCCTGTTTTGCTCCTAGTTGCTAAAAACTGCAGTACCCAGCTGCTTTAGGAAATGACTAAACCTTTGTACATATGTAACTTCTCTACAGCTTCATTAGGAACGAGGGCTGTGAGCGTCACGTACAGAGTGGGAAAATGATGAAGTACTGAAACAGGCGAACGTGTTGTTGGTTTTAGGTCTTTTCATGAAACAATAAGTAAAATATAGAGTATCACCAGCCTCAACCTTTCAAAGGAAGAAAAATAAAAATGTCTACTGTGGAGTAAATGTGCTGAGTTAGATAGTCTCCACTTCTCTCCTCATCTCTCTCGGAGAGGTTTTCCGGGGATACCACAGTCAGCTTTTCCCAGGCACAGCTGGAGCTGGGCCACTGGCAGGCAGAGCGAGATGGGGGGGGTGGGTTGGAAGAGAAAAAGAGAGTCTGATGAGAGGAAGAGAGGTAGGGTGGAAGTGGGGGGAGAAGATAGTGACAGAAAACAAACCGAAAACGAGCACATGTAAGGATTTTGTTTAGATTAGAGCTCTGTGTGTTCCCACCACACCCAGATAACAACATATAGTTTGGATATAGATATAACACTAAACCTCCTCTGCTTGACAAAAAAAGGGCGCTGTATATCGCTGTGATGGTGTAAACTGTTGCTCTTGTCTCAGCAGCCAGGCATCCTGAGTAAAGGAGGTATGAGTTTAGTGCTGGTGCTGTACAGGGAACTTGAAGTCCAACAAAGACGTACAGGGGCTGTATGAGTTGAGATGAACAGATGAACACACACACACACACACACACTCCATATGGCTGAGAAACAGACGCGCTGGACGTCTCAAGGCCAGTGGAGGTACAGGCTACTTCATGAAGTAACTTGGCTATACTGTGCCGTGAGTACAGTGTTTACAGAGGAAAAATCCTTTTCTGTTTATCCTGACGGTTCTTTGTTTCAGCATCTTCATGTATATGAAGTGTAGAGAGACACCGAGCACTTACCAAGTACAGTTTTGTGGTGTTTGTAATTTTACTTGTGTTTTTATGCTACTTTATACTTCTACGCCACTGCACTGTAGTTATATTAGTTATTTTGTGTCTCTGATCAATAATGCAAACATAATCAACTATAATGATGACATCTTTAAAAATTAAACTATCCAGCAGTATGCCACCAATATTAGCTTTTGTCTTAACTCGTTGCAGCATTAAAGCGGATACACAGAGTATTAAACTTCATACCACTTCATTATAGTCCAGTGATAGTTACAGAAATGGGCCTCGTGCACTGTGGAGTGCTTTTGCTTGGTACTTTTAGTATATTTTGGGATTTTCACTCAAATTTGAATGCAGAACATATCTACCCTCTGGTATTGGCATTCCACTTAACTACTTTCACTTTCTAAGTAACAGAGAACTTCCCCATCACTGTTTATGTATGTGGTTCATGTGCATGAAGAATTGTCTCATTAGCAAATCCAAGGAATGTCATATACCGAGCTTTTTTCTTTTGGTTTTAGAATTAAAGGATCATTCAGGGTTTATTACTTTTATTTACAGTTTTTTACAATGTGTGTCTCAGTTTTGACGACACTGTTCTCACCAAAGCTGTCATCACGAGATCCGAAACAAACCAACGCTGTCCGACAAAGTGAATTAAGAATTAACACAAACAGTCAGACATACTTAAGTATAGAGGACTGTTTGTTCACTTTAAGTGTTACCAATTATATTTTGTTTAATGTGCAACTACTTAGGAACAAAATTATAATAGAAGTATTTTTTAAGAACTAAAACTGCAGGACAATCAAAAACTAAAACTGATTTTTTTCCTAGATAGATTATGTATTTCCTTTAGTAAAATCAGTATCTAGATGTTTTTCATTAAAACATTATGAAAATTAAAGATTCACTAAGATATCGTTTGATTTATAATTTATTAAAATTGCCAATATGCAACAAAATGCCAAATATTCACTTCTCAAACACGATTATTTGGTTGTCTAATGATTATAAATGTATTATATTTAAATTATTTTGAACTATTGCTGACAAAAACAAGAAATTTGAAGATATGAAGAATTAAGAATTGTTGCTCCCCGGATATACTTGACATTTTTACAGTAATATAGCACTGTAGCCTGTAGTGAAAGACTTTAATAAACAGTAGTGGCACACCCAGCAAACACATGCTTTGGTAAGTGACACATATACCTGTATACACACGCACACAAACACAAACACACACACACACACACAGCAGAATGTGAGCTATTCAAGTCTATTCTGTAATAAAGCCCTAATCTACCCATAAGCCATGAATGAGACATTCCTCCGCCTTATTCAGCTACACACACTCCACATACACCCACCTACACATACACACACGCACACAACAGATATATTTTACAGTTTTACTACTTATGGATCTGCACTACAAGGCACTAAAACTCATCCCTGTCCTAATAAAATGAATTTATTTTCATATTTAGTTTGATGCTTCCACTGCATGAATGATCAGGCTGTTTCATTTCAGCTGATGGTAGTTAAAGCGTGTGGAAATGATCTGTGTGTGTGTGTGTGCATGTGTGCATGTGTGTGTGCTCTCTCACGTATGTCTGTGTCTCTGTCTGTGTTTGCGTATCCCTTCATCTCTGGGAATTCCCCTCTCGCTGCTTTTCCCTCCGACCAGCCCCCTCCTCCGGTTCACGTCCTGCTGAACCAATCAGAGCGTCCGGCTTTGTGTTTCCTATTGCAGTGACACTGTAGGTCAGTGGAGGGGTCACGGGGTCACATTTCGCCCGCACAGGGGTCATGTTTCCTGGTCGTTACGCGACATGTCAGGGATGACCAGTGAATTTAGCAGCCTCTTTGAAAGTTTTTTAATGATTCTGATTGGTCAAAGATATAAACTGAAAATCTGGAAAAACTTGTTGATATGGATTTAAGGAGGAATAATGCTATATTTGTGTGTGTGTGTGTGTGTGTGTGTAATGGTAGTGCTACAAATGACTTTGTAACTCGGTTCTGTCTGACTCGCTAATCTCTCCCTCCCCTATGTCTCTCCCTACAGTCTTCACACACACACAGCTGTTTCCTGTTGAATGTGTGTGTGTTTAAGAGAGAGGGAGGGAGGGAGAGGGAGGTTCACCTTTAAACTATTGTCGGAATCATAAATGCTCAAAGAATATTTATGAAGTTTGAACATTACACACCTAATTATTTCAGCTAAAAAACCTTGCTGTTTTATGCGGGTGTGTTAGAGTGATGTTTTGATTTGCACGCTGTAGCCCATTTACTACAAATCCCATACCTGACACCGCAGCAAACTATTGTGTACATTATGCCGCTGTGCTTAGAAAACTGAATGGCCTGAACTTTTCCTCTGCACCCGCCAGTTTCATCTCGAACAGTATGAGAATCAATTAGCAGCCCCTTAAAACTATCTCGGGCTTTGTAATCCATTACAGTGACGATCAGCCTGCACTTAAATCTCATTACTACCACAGTAGTGTAGCATTGATGAGGATGAATGCAGACTGATGCTCGCTGTGACAGAAGCTGAGTTTCAAGGGTCTGTTTAATTGATTTCTGACCATACTAAAATGAAATGAACTCAACCGACAAGCCAAGTGGCTATAATTGATATTTTAACAAAAACAATGTTTCAGCACAATGTGGACAATCTGGGGTCGATTGCAGTAAACTTGGCAGCTAAAATATGAAGCTAATATTATAAAATATTTGATAGTGTATTTAATGTGTTTATGGAGTCACAGGCTGTGTCTCCATTTATCTCAGAGATCGGATGGATGCCTGAATGGCGCTATCCCTGAGCTGGATCATGCCTCCAGGAGAAGAGGCTGGAGGCCTTGTTGCTGTTATTGTTAAGGTGGTGGTATTTTGTGCATAGAACACTGTTGTACAGCTGGACAGTGCTGTGTACTGAGACTCATAAGACAGAAGCACACACAGTATATTATCACAGCTTTTACTTAAGTTGATGGTCAGAGCAGGTCATCTAACATTTTGAAGTTGGGGTTGTAGGTTAGGCCACTCAGACGACTCGCAAAATTGACTTCAGGGGGCATTCCAGTTCAAATTTCCAACTAGGATTCCAACTTCCCAGGTCAAATGTAACGACTTCATAGTTAGTTTCTGTGTGACAATATGCACTAAAATGTGATCACAGACAAGACTTTTTAATAAAGACATACTATATAACCACAGAGACCCAGTCTCGATTCAGTTATAACTTTGTCACTTCAGTTCAGTGTTCCAGTTATTTGTTGGGAAACATTGTGTTGGTACGCGCAGCTTCACAAGCAGTACAGTAGTATGTTACAAAGACTGAATGCATTGATGACTATGGTCGGCCATGTTTTCTGTCCTTTGTTGCATCTGTTGGGATGTATTATTAAATCAATAACCACAGTATGATAGCTTCAGAAAAGAGAAATAATGATCAGATAAACACTTTAACCTGATTATTTTTTCTTTGGGTTTAAGTTAATGTGTAATAAGATGATTCACTCCATTTGCAGCTGTAATGGATTTTTCCTTCCCAGTAGGAGTGAGTCAGTGAAATACTTCCGGATAACTTGGATCGTATTGGACAACTGTGAGTCACAGTGACTTGTTAAATCTTTAAGTTCATCCTCTATTACTTCAAGATCTTTCAACAAAAAAAAAAACTTATCTCCCTTTTCAGAACTATATATCCTGCCAAGCAGGACATTTTGTTCATGGAAGCGTACTAAAGAATCGCCGAGCACGACTTTTGTCATCAAGAAGATCCCTTTCAAGATGGTAGGACGCCGGAGGGCAGAGGTCCTTAGAGGCAGAAGTGGTTTCAGTGTTTTGACGGGATCACGCCTATACCTTCATGGTGTCAATGCCTGAGTAACGACACCAGGTAACGTCGCTGCCGCACACCTACTTCTGATCATGTGATGCTAATGTGAGGGTTTCAATTTTCAGACAGTCTGACTGGCTGCTTCTGACTTTAGAAATTACGAAATGGATGAGAAACACTGAGAGACACAACATTTGAGTAATGCCTCTTTGTGGTTGGCTGGAAGAAACATGATTGTTGCTCAGTTGTGGCTCCTCAGTTCAAATCAACGGTCATAAGGGACGACTGAACCTTAATTGGCGCTTAGATAAAACCTGAAAAACCAAGGATAACGCGTGTGTGTGTGTGTGGGACTCCAGGTCTTTGATGGAGGATCAAGGACAAACGGTTATCAGAGTATGAACATCTTCAGACGACCACAATAATAAGCTCTTCCTCAACGTGTCCATCATCCTCTTCAACAAAACAGACCTACTGCGGAAAAATTCGTGACGTGTTGATAATCAAGAACTTTCCCGAGTTCAGAGGCGACTGTGAGGCTAGAGGATGTACAGGTACACACATACTTAAACGCCTTCACCCACCCACAGATTAATTCAAATAGCATAGAAAGTGTGTCCTGATCGATGCATGACCTCAAAGATACAAAATAACTTCAAAAAGTAGAAAAGGTGGAACACAATCAAAGCAATCAAAGCCTGTAGAGCCTCAGATTTAAAAATATCACCGCTGATGTGTTTTGGTGATTGGCAAAATATATTTCAGTGAAACAGAGGGAGGATGGGGCCAAGATGTTTTGGGCTGACAGGTCAATTCCACCAGACCAAGGTGGCCTTAATGATAAGTTTCATTTCTTCAAATTTTCAGGCAGTTGCATTCTTGTGTATTCTCGCTCTTATATTACATTGCCAACGGTTTTCTGTCCCTTTACTTGCCTCTTTGTAGCTATCTGAAAGTTTATTAACCTTTTGGGTGTGGTCAGTTGTACACCCGAATTATTGTCTTGTGTGTAAGTGATCGACACTTTCACGGCTGAAAAGCAGAGATAAAGTACCTTTTCTGCTTTGAACAACCAGGCTACTGCAGGTTGCAAGAAACATATTTCTTACATTCACTGTAGTAACCAGTCACCTGTGACCTGTAAATTTGCTTATACATTGTTATAGCAGGTTTTGTTTGGGATCCAGCTGTTAACTGCACTGACTCTAAAAAACTAATCTACACAAAAGTTTTTATTTATTAAGCCAGAGTTTGTAAGGTTGACAGGGAGGGAAATATATTGAAGTCTAGCTCTAGAAATGTGGATATTATGATGTATGTGGCTGTAAATATTCCAAATATTTATTTCCTTACTTTTTAATAATCCTTTTCCTTTCTTTAATCCTCCCCACCCCCACTGTCTGAAGTCTTTTGTCATGCACAGGCAGATGTAAGGAGCAGAGATTAGGAAACCTGGTTATCTGTATATATACGGGCTGGGAGTTTGACTTTCTCCAGGAAAAATCATGCTGGCCATAACTCTTAATATAGAAATAGAAGCCTTCCTGTATACAACATTTAAGAAATCAGGGTGGCTGCAGAAACTGTAACTGTGACTGTAACTTACTTAAGTTTACTCCTTCCGTAAGTATCTGTGTCGCTCAATGTAAAAGAGAAACCGAGGGAAGCCGCTGTTCCACCCATTTCACCACAGCGTGGGACAGAAAAATATCCGGCTTTGTCTTCCCACGCCCGTCAAGGATACACCATCCTGCAGGAAAACCTCAAGATATCATGCTGCAGTGACCTTTCACGCTTGCAGACTACTGCCCTCTTGACTGTAAATCAGCCATGAATTCAAGCTGTTCGGACGAAGGCATTAACACTGACCTGTGGAGCAGTCAGTTGACCTGGAAAATGGATCTAACTGAACTCTGGAACCGTGGGAGCTGAAGGATTTCTGACCTGTTGGCCTACGCGGTCTCTGTGGAAAATCCGCTGTGAGGGTCACAGAGGACGTAGACCCATGCTGTATCCTGTAAAATGTGTGTATGTTGAAAGACAGTCACTTTCTACTACTTGTAGCACTCATGTTCTTTCCTTAATATACATGTTTAGGAAATGTATGCAAAATTATGAGAAAAAACACCAACTTCATGACATGAGCACTGAAAGTGTTTTTCAGATGTATATTTGACTGATGACAACCGTGGTCACTAAACTAAGTCAGATGGCTGCCTGTTGAAATGTGGCTGGACCAGGCTGAACTATGAGGAAAGGAAAGAGAGCGAAAAGAAAGAAGGTTAGGAAAAGAAAAAGTTTTAGAGGATTTAAGAATGCCTTGTCCTGATGTACATGTGACAGAGAGAGAGAGAGAGACAGGAGAGAGGGAGAGAGGGGCAGGGCCAGTCTGCACTGGTCATATGCCAAGCAGTATATGCTGCCATGTTCCTGCTGTCAGTGATCTTTAACAGAGGAAGGAGGTGGACTGCCCCACGCTCTTCTGCTCTCTCCTGCGCTGTCTTCTCTCCTTCCTTACTTTATTCCCCTCATCCCGCCATCCACACGGGGAGATGAACAGCTGCAGATAATGAGTCGTGCTCCTCTTATCCCGTCCCTCTCCTCTTCTCTCTGTCACAATAGACAGATTGTTCGCCCTCCTCCCTCTCCAGCAGAAACAGTAGACGGTCAAATTAGAGACTCCTCTTGGTTTAAAGAAACACACACACACACACACACACAGCTCCTGATCTTGCATGAATTATGGTTCATCTCTATCCCTATGCCCTTCTTCTGTTTCCCACCAACATCCCAGTATATGTACCACAATCGCCTAGACTAAAACTGAGGCATTATCCCACATCCCTTTTACAAGAAGACTCCTTTGGGATAGGGTTACACAGCCCTCCTGGTCTGTCCTGTAAACATTAAGGAAGGCAGAAATAACAGGTTGAACTGTTACTGATAATGGCTATAGTCAGTGTGAGAAGTCTACCCAAAAGATCTGAAACAAAACAGATTATAGATGAAAGTTACACAGTGTGAGAACTCTTTTCTCTATCAGTCTGGTATTTTCTATACAGGGACATCTCGGAGGGTAACATTTCACAATAATCCAAAACAAAAAAATCTTTTAAAGTCAGTCGTAACCTTGCAAGGTCTTAAATAGTTAGATTACGATTAATAAGTCAGGAATTATTCATCAATAATTGTGATAGTCAATTACATTTGCTGGTTCCAGCCTCTCAGACAGCCAATTTAATTGTACGGGCCTCATTAAATGGGCTTGAATTTCAGACTGCCGGTTGAGGATGTTGCTCGGCTCTTCACCATTTTCTGACATCTTGAAACCGCACCAGTTAATATTTATATGTTACCAAGGGTAAAGGTCAGTGTGTAAAGGTTGAAGTATGAAAGGAGCAGTCCCACAGGAGAGTTCCTCAGTTGACCTCTACAGTTCAAAGACGAAGCCGCCTTTTCAGCTCTTTTGTTTTGGCTTTATGGCCTGCAACCTGGCTTCCAGTGTCACTGCTTTAGAGCATTGTTTCTGTTTTAGCCCCAAAAGCACGAAAAGATCATTTAGCAGCTAATGAGCCATATATTTCCCTCAGAGTTGGTAGACCAAAACGGAGCCAAAAGAGAGTGGAATATTAGATTTAGATAATCAGTAATGCCAGAAACACATCAAACAAATGTCTATGTTGCTCTGTGTCTGAATGTGTAATAAGCAACTGTTTGCTAACAAGTTCATATCAATTAAAAGTTCAGTGGTGTGTCTACAGCTTTTGCCACGTCCACAAGTGCTAAAAAAAAATCAGTTAATGTTAAGTTTAAATCAAGTAATCAAAATAATTACCAAAAGATTAATCACTAATGAAAATAATCACTAGTTGCAACCTTATTTATGTCTGTTTCACCTGTGGGAGTTATCTGGTAATGTAGCATAAAGAAAAAAAAAAAGTACTGTTGCTATGGTTACTTTCAGTTTTACATACCTTGTGCACTGATTTACAAACGTGGTTAAACTTTAGAGGTGTTTTTTTTTTTTTACGTGATTTTAATGAATACCTGTCAGCCAATCAGAAGCACGTCTCTCCAAAATATGTGGAATGAAAAATGTTGATTTGGTTCCCAACATTGGCATGATGTGCACGGTACGCAGGTAGGAATACAGCTGCTGGGGCTGCTCTCCACACTGGAGTATTAGGTCCAAATAGCCTTGAGGGGATGAGGCTACTATGAGCACTTCCACACGCCTTATTATAATACCAGTTTAAACTGTGTATTTTGTCTGTTTTGTGTGTGTTCATAGTGACTTATGGCCTCTTTTGTGCATGTTTATACTTCCTGTACATAGAATACTGTAAGTATTTTCCTGACACTGTAAAAGTTAACCTTACAATACAAACACCACTCAGTCTAACAGTATCACTGTAACTGTAAATGTTAAGCAACATTTGTCGCTAACCAACCTACCTTCCACTCACACAAGTTTTTTGTGGGCACGCCATTGCACTGGATGTGTCCAGAGAAAACGACCAGAGAGGAAAATGTCTGGGGGTGGTGGTGGTGGTGGTGGTGGGGGAATAAAAAGGGTAATGAAACAAATAAACAGACGGCAGACTTGAAAGCGCTTAGCAGGATGAAGAGAGGGAGGTCTTCTGTTGTTGTTTTTGCTCAGCCTGGCTCTGTGCTCTGTGGTGAAATACACTGCCTTTTGCTGACATGCCGTTTCTTTTATTTTCTGTGTTGGCGCCTGTGTGTATTTTATTGTGTATATGGTAAAGCAAGAGGTCAAGACCCCTGAGCTGGAGAGTGAGAAGTGTAGAAAGATTAGCGGAGGGGAGGGGAGGGAGGGGTTAAGAAGGAGATGAGTTTAAAACTTTTTCAGCTCAATACGAAGAGGATGAAGGACGTATGGAAGAAAAATAATTTTAAATATAGTTTACATCCTGGGGCAGTTTGACTTAGTATTTATATAACACAAGTAAAGCCAGAAAGCAGAGTTGAGGCTCTGGATAAGTAATGTCACTGATGTACAGCCTGGAGGCTAACTGTGGGCTCATCTAATATAATGTAACATGAAGCTCATCAGCCAGAGCTATCAAACTGTTGGGCATGAGAGCAAAGCTGGAGCAATATATCTCTGTTACCCCAGCAGAGTCTGACCTTTTGGCTTTTTAATCAGGAGGAGCCTGATACATAACAGACTGCAAGTCTCAAGAGAGAGGGGGAGGGAGCCCAGAAACAACTAGACCAGAGTTTTAGTGTTGTTTTCAGAAATCACTGGTTAATATAGATTTATTTATTATTAGGCAGAGTAGAGTCGTAATTAAGGTCTACACACACACACACACACACACACACACACATACATACATACTGCAAATGCATGTGGCAGCTCAGGATCTCTTTAACCAAAAAAAGACAGAAATGACCCTGTGAATGGTAGCAACAGACTGGAGGTGGTGGGGCAGACAAAGGGAGGAAAAGGGAATACAAGAAAAGTAAGAGGATGGAGGAGGGAGGAGGGAGAGGAGAAGGGCTGTGTTTCCTCTGTTGAGCCCACTTCCTGTCCCAATCCCAAAATGGAGAGACTGTAAGAACGACATCCCTTGCCTGCTCTTGATCTCCCCCTCCTCTCTCTCCCACACACACACACACACACACATCAGAGAAACCCAAACCAGCCTCCCATGCATCCTACAAAGGGAGATGAGAGGAAAGTAGGGAGGTAAGCAGGTCTCAGTGGTCTCTCAGAAACATATGAAGCTTTCACAGAGGTAGAGTAGAAGATTTTGTCTTGTTACCAACATGTGTGTGTTACATGGCCTGTACATTGAATGTCTGTGTATTCGCGCTTAACTTGTGCTAAAAACCACATGCCATAAAAAGGTTAATTTAACAGGGATGAATAATAGTCTGTCCCTTGAAGTGATTTCTTTCTATATTTCATAAATTATTATTATATCATTGGAAGTATACAATGGACTACGTATGAAGACAAACTAGGGAAACCAAAAGCAAGTTGATTGATAATGGGCCTCTTTTATATGTCTTTGATTCTGTCACAGTAGGAAAGGCACAGGTGTTAGAAATAAAATTAACGATGACTCCAAATTAGCCATGAGCCAGTGTGTGCCATTCATTTGATTATTTACCCTGTGTGTTTTCCTACTTAACGTAGCAATTGTCTGTTTGAAAAGGCAAATTCACTCCATTATTCACTCCATGTAATACTGTAATAATTGTACAAACTGTACAATAACAGCTAAATATGGTTCCACCAGACTTTCTTGAGGATGAAACTCAAAGAAATGTTTTATGTCTCTCAATGTTTGATATAATCAAAGACTGTAATTAATAACTTAGCAAACTACACAATCAACTACCACAAAACAAATATATCAGGTATGAAAAACTGCACACACCCCCATGAAATATCCTAATACACTTAAACCAGGTAGCGATGACCTACCAACACCCCACTGTGAACCAAGGCCAAATGAGGTTTAGTTAGACGACAAGTCCACTTCAATTTACAAAATAAATTGAAGTTGTTCGAAAGTAAATTTGCTAAGCTCCTATATGAGACTGTACTGTTCACTACACAAGTATACACAGACCTGGGTATCACATGCATTTATCTGTACAGTGGTGTGTGTGAATGAGTGTGTGTGTTTGTATGTCTGCATGTGTGTGAGTGAATTTGGTCTCATGACTCTGGTTAAGCTGATGTAACTAAGTCTGTTTTGATTGGACCTGCAGCTGAACTCTGATATTTAATAATGAGCCAAGCACTCCCTGTGTTTCTGCCTCTACCCCTCACACACACACACACAAACACATACACACACTCACAGGAACTGACCAAACAAATTAATCATACAGTGAAATATAAACAACTAGCGGTTCATTAGCTGATGATCTGGCCGTGACACACCACTGACCCCAGGCCGTCACGTCATTAAACCACTTCTGTTTTAGTTCACACTGACAGTGGAATTAACTCAGTGATGCCTGGCATCTTATCTGCTCTGCAGGACGTGTTTTCTGTGTTGTCGCAGAGCCTTGAGGGCAGGTTATTTGTTAATCAGGGGCGATGAGCACATCAGATAGACAAAAGTATGTGGATAGCTAATGACTAACACAATTATGTATGCATATGTAAACTTAGAAAAATTATTTGACGCCTCTTCCAACGATTAAAGAGAACATATGGAAACAGTTAATTAACCACTTCTTCACTATCTTCACCTCCATATTCCCACTCTATACCTAGAAAGGTCGTTTGGAGGAGCAATCAAAAGATGTACAAGGCAGATGTCTCCCTCTGCTGGTATAAAAGGAGTAAAGCAACATTTAAATCAACTGGTGCAGCAGCGCTTGTGATTGGGGCCGCCATGTTTTATCTTGTCACTCGAAAAAGGTCTAAAGTGCCTCAGGTGTTTAGCAGACACAGAGGCTTAAAAATTATAAAGGCATAGCAAGTAGTTATTGGCACATTTCATTCACAAATAAATGGACAAATTCACATAAAAAATCCCAACCAACCCTCATTGAGACATTAAAGGATAATTCCAGTAAATTTCAACCTGGTGTGTTTCCCATAAATGTGACAATGGTGATTCTATGAGTTCTGATAACTTTGCATTTGCCATTTCTGCTTTAGAGACACAGGGAAATGAGGTCTTCCACTCAGCAGCATATATCAGGGCAACTGATGCAAACCTCCTACAAATTTCCAAATAAACATGAACACTTATGTCTGCGTTTGACTGACAGTAAACGCAGACTGTACTTTTTTTACATGATGTTAATTATCCAAAACAACTGTGACCATTTCTTCTCAGCTTCCATGATAATTTCAATTCACTGTGGGCCCAGGAATATAATGATTTTCAAATGTTTACTGCTGGTGCGACACACACATTGTAATCCCTGACAGTGTTTTGCATCTCTTACCTTAAGGAGAGCTGAGCGTTTATCCAGCCGGCTTCCGTCTTTTCTTCCTGCCTCAAACAGTCCACGACAGTATGTGTGTTCCTGGTTTTCTCAGAGGCCAACGTAACTTCAGTGAAAATTAGCCTCACACCTGTAAACAAACCGTACATGGCAGATTTATATTCAGCTTCCGGGGTTGGATCAGCCAGCAAAGTACCCGGATGATGCATAAAGCATAATGGCTGTTCCTAGTGGCTACAATCTGAGTTTACTCACAGTTAGACTCAGAAACAAGTGTTTGAGATGAGTACTGTAAAAATCACGTTTATTTGGAAAGCAAGCTTGTGACAATTGCTCCGATATCTGCTGAAGGGATTACATGATTTTGTAGGCTAACCCGGAAGCTAGCATCACCCTCGTTCTCTCAATAACAATCTTATACGATTTTTTTCTGTGACCAACAAAGGTTTATGATACTTAAACGTTTTGTTCAGCAAGCACGATTGAATTTTATGACTTTTGAAGCCTAAATACAGTCGCTAGAAACAAAAAGCTAATGTTAAGCTATAAACCAACTGACTACACTGCTGTCGCACGACTTCAACGTCACCACCACTAAGCTTCCAATTTGTAATTTAACTTAGTGCTTTTTTTTTCTTTCTTTCTTTCTTTTCTTTTTTTTTTACGGGGAATATACTAGGTTGAAATGTACCGGAATTATCCCTTAAGAAGAAACGTTTTTTTCTAGTTAAGCGTTAGAGGCACGAGGACAGCACAAAATATCAACGAAATGAAACAAAATAATCTACTTTTGATGTCTGGTAAGCAAAACGTGATTACTGCTGTTTTCTACAAATTCCAATGATTACCTTTTTCTTTCAAGATTCAAAATCTATTCATTGACAGGTTTCCCAGAAAAAATATACTCATGCAGGTTATATACTTCATCACGCATTCATCATGCATTCACGTGTATATGACACATTCAAACCCACTATGAATTTAACCCACTCTTCTCTTTGTTCCCATCAGTGAATGTGTGCCTTGTCCTCACGAGTCATCAGGTTGCTGTTGTTCAACAGGAGTAAGTGTGTTTGGAGTGAATTTATATATAATACCTGCTGTTAAAGACTTTGATGTCTGGCTAAGTGCTCACTCAGAAGTTTGTCTATTTTTATATGTAACTAAGCTGTTGTTTTATGGTGTGAAAAAAACAGGATCATATTTCAAATGTGAAATCTTGTGTAGCGTAATTAATGTCTCATAATGCTCTATTATTAATGCATCATTTACCCTGTAAATTACATACAGAAACACTGTTGTTGTTCTTGTCTGTCAACATTAACAGCATGAGATTTTCCTCTCCACTTGGTTTAAAGAATGAAAATAACCAACTGTGATTACGCTTGTTGCTTGAAAGCGAGACAGCTACACTGTATCTCTCTGCAATTAAGAGGTTTATTTTTAATTCATCTCATGATTTTATCGCCTCTGATTACTGTTGATCACTGTAGCACCTCCTACTGTAACAAGGCCTCAGACAATTAAATTCTGCATTTCTATTATGCTGTAAATGGTCTAGTAGTATTGAATAAATTTAATGTATGATTCCAGGTAGAAGTCGGGACCTCATGCTGATATTTAAACGGAAACAGTTCATCGCTATGTTGATGGTGGCTGATTTCACTCCCTAACAATATCCCAGGAGTTCAACATTTACATTATAATTTAAAAATGTCTTCAGATGGCTTTTATGGTCATTTTGTGTAATAACAATTTAATGTAATGTTCCAAAATGTAAAAGGTCTCTTATACTGGCAGCTACTCAGAATATTCAGTTAATGGGCTGCATTTATATCGCATATACTTTTCTGGTCTTATTAACCACTCAAAGTATTTTACAATACAAGTTACAGTCACCCACTCACATGTTCATACAGCACTTCTCTAATGCACATACACACATGGATGCTACATCAGTTGCAATTCAGTATCTTGCTCAAGGATTTCTCAAACTGGAGGAGTCAGGGATCGAACCACAACCTTATGTTCTGCTTAAATGTTTTTGGGGTGTTGTGTGTTTTGTTTTCTTACTGTAGAGGCTTTCTCATACAGCTACATATACAATATGTTAAGCATTTCTCTACAACATTCATATCAAATACTCATTAGTAAAAATACAACAAACAATGTCCAAGTTTGGTGGGGAAAAACATAATATCAACATCATCCAATGTGCTTCACCAAGGCTGTGTGTGTGTGTGTGTGTGTGGTTTGGTCAGATTTGATTGATCTGGGCCTGGCAACACAAGCGAACAAACACAACTGTTCTCGGTTCCTGATTCAAGTGTTGCTAAATCCACAGACAGAAAGACAAATACAGAAATCTGTCATGTGAAAAAAAACAAGACTGTGCTGATTTTGGCAGAAAATACTGTGTTCAAGTCCAGATTGCTCATAGCAAGAAGCTGATTGAGAAAATATATTTCAGGGTATTTAAGGTAAGTTTTACCTTTCTGACTATCTCATACTTAGTGTTGTCTACAGTTAATTACTACACTGTAATGATGAAGACAGTGACTTTTTTTTTTTTTTTTTTAACTCAGCACCAACTTGTTTATAATGGATGTGTTCATTGTGTTTACAGACTCAATACAAGATTGATTTACTTCATTCTTTGGCACACCCAAAGCATCAATTTAATTCACTCATTCAAAAAAAAAAAGTACAAAAGGTTGATTCTTCATCATTCATTCTACTGCAGAACTATAAACAAACCTTCATCCAGTAGTTACAGGGGAGGAGATATGAGGCTGTATAGGCTTAAAGAGCTCATATGCTGATCTTCAGGAGTGGTTATCCAATGACACATACTGTATTTCAGTTAAAAAGGAGTCAACAGTACAGAATTGCCCATACATGTCTGTAACTTCAAATGAAATGGGCAATGAAGTTGCCATTTCTGCATTATTACCCAGACACACTGGTGTTGAATCAGGTTTTAACAGTGCCAATTACATTTAGCTATTATGCTCTGTGAACTGCCATCAGTGAAAAACAAAGCTGAGTACATTGTTCAGTCAGTGTAGATACCTCCATCACACATTCGCCAAATACATAAAAACAAACAGCAAAGCAGATATTGTGGAGTCTCTCTGCCGAGGAGCGGACAGAAGCACAGCAGCAACACCAACACCGGGGAAAGTAAACCATTTAAGTAACCGGTTATATGGATGGTAGAGATTTCTTCTGTGATGAGCAGGTTTGTAACACCGCCCTCGTGAGAGCAACACAAGCTCTGTTTTTATGAAACCTGCCGTCCAGTGTCTGTGCTACCTACAGTGCTGTGACAAAGTTTGTGCATCTCTCTTAAACAGTTTGTTGTGCTATTTAATCTGGGCTCTAGAGCCCTTGGAGTCAGTCAGGAGTACTCATCGCCTTCCACAATAGGCTCATATTTCACCAAACTGAATTCATTCAACCCTCTCACATCCAACAAGGTCCCATTTAAATCTGCTATCAGGTTTTATTGGCTCCAAAGGCAGAATAGCTACATTTTTTAAAAGCTGAAGCCTGTAGCTTCAATCTGACTGAGAGACCTGAGCAGCAGTGGTTATGACCCTTGATGGGATCAGGACTTTTTCACACTGTCATTTATATCAATTGTTTATCTTCATAAAATATGAGATTTTCCTGTTTTTGAAAGAAAAACACAAAATATTATATGGCTTTCAGATAAATCTCATAATGGATATGTATGTTGCATGTCATACCCCTCTCTCTCTCTCTCTCTCATGTGTTTCCCGTCTGTTTCTGTATTATGAACTATCCAATAAAGGCAAAATTAGTACTGTTTGTCTGGTAGCAGGATATCTCAGACATTTCTGTAAAAGTTGGTATTGTGGGCCAAGGAACACATGATTTGTTTTTGGGTCGTTCTGGAACATTTTTTCCTTAATTCTAATAAAATATTGCCCATGAGTTCATGAGATTAAACAGATGTGCTTCTCCTGCACTGAATCATGGTTGGTTGAAAAAAAACTGCAAATGTAGAATAAAGATGAAGGAATCTCCAAATGTCAGCCAGCTCAAGAAAACTGAAGCAAGATCTTTTTTTGGTAAATTTTTACAAAATTTACCATACACATTAAAATATGATTTAAAACCATTTTCTGTTATTAGTGTAACGTGTGCAGCCTTTGTGGAGATGCGCATTCTGAGTGCTTTCTAATTTAATTTAAAAATAATTTCTTGAGCAATAAAAATGTATCTATAAAACAAACTGAAGCATATAAAAACTTTTTCACAGCACTGTAACTTCCCCCCAAAACAGTATGGGCTTTACAAAAGCAATAACAGGCACTGTCAGGGAAATCCTTTGCTCACCAAACAGTACACCAATGTATGTGTGCGTAAATGTATGAGGAGTGAGGAGTGTGTTATTTGGTGCTGGGGGGCAGATAGTAGGGGTGAAACAGTCTCTCGTGGGCGCAGATGTGCAGAGCAGCATGTGTGTGCATCAGTAACCGTGGGAACCGTGAGGTGAAGTAGCTGACAAAGCCTTCGGGCAGCTCGCCGAGAGTCTCCTGCACCTCTGCTGGCAACTCGTGGTAGTGATGTTTCTGTAACAAGGCAAAAAGTCAGAAACAGACTGACTGTGTCCAAGTATTTAAAAAAAAAATCTGGGTGCATGTCATGTAAGAATTGCAGACTGACCTTATTCCTCATGGCTCTCAGCAGGTCTCTGACTGAGTTTCCTTTGTATGTCCTGAATCGCCGCAAGTCTGAAATGTACATGAGGAAAAAAATATATCACAGAGCATTAATGGCTTTGTTAACCTCCTGCACAGTTATGTGATACTATGTGAGTGTGTTAATATGTGTACCTGTCTGCAGAGGCACAGAGATATGCATCCTCCAGTTGGTTCGAACCACAGCTCTTCCCGCAGTTTCCAGTCTGACCACAATTGGACTGTCTGCTGGTTCCTTCTCTATGCGATCGCTCACATCCTTCGCACAGACACAAACACAGAACAAAATATTTCCACAGTCTACAGACAGAGACTTGAGGCCCTCTGGCACATCTCTTGATGAGTGTTGATTACTAGAAAAAAAAAACCTCTTCTGTCAGCAAGAGACAATAACTTTTTGAAAGGCATCAAAAGGCACTATCACAAACTTTGCTCTAAAACCAAATTAGCTCATTAAACCATCTCAACACACCTGGAAGAAGAGCAGTTGCTTCTCTGGACTCCAGAAGAACGGATGTTTGAGTACACAGGCAGTGGAGGGGCGTGACTCAGCATCAGCGCTGATCATCTGCTCGATCAGATCCTGTGCTATGACGTCATCTGATTTGACAGAGATGTAAATATTGTTTTCAGGTTAGTACTGTATAACTTTTTGTCTGTTCTATTGCAATCAATTTATTACTGATCCAAAACCCAGCCTGTAACCTTGTTTGTGTAACTCTGCAATAATAGGAATGTCTGGAAGCTGGAAATGCAAAAAAGAAGTGTTTGAAATGCTGCACACTGTCAGCAGTCGTCTTGTTTAAATTACAATGTTTTGGTCATAGACCTTCGTCAGGCATCCAGATGCAAAATTTCATTTATTCAAGGACTCATCTTGGGAGACAGCACTTAGTAAGACACTCAAATGAAGGCAAGAATATATTTTGGGGCTGAAGTGTATTTGCAAGGAAGATGGTTTGCTGAGATGTGTTTTGATTTGACCTGGCTGCTGCAGCATGCAAATGATTCCTGAATTTACATCCTCCAGATGTATTAACTACATGCTCAAATAAATACTATGATCATTAGGATTAAGGCATGATCAAAGCCAGACAGACACATTTGCACAGACTGTCCTCACCGTGTATATCCTCCATAAAATGTGACAGTGAATATTCTCCTGACAGGATGTTGACCTGTCGCCTTAGTGCATCACCAAACGGGTGCTGCCCCCTGCTGACCACGTAGTAAAACACGCAGCCGGCTGAGAACACATCCACTGCTGCTGTCTGGAGAAAGAGGAAAAAGTGGAAAAATACAAAAGATGTAAACTTTATTAAAGACAGAACCACATGTAGAGTTGTTCAGCCTTGGTGTTCGGGTTTTGTTGATATGTTCAAGGAGTCAAAGGAGATTTCTAAGACTGAAAAATGAATATTGGTTTTGGTGTTTTTGAAATAAAAAATAAAAAACAGTTTGCAACGAGTAATAATTTCTACCAAGGCCATCTGAAGCTCCTTTCATGCTCAAATTCACATGACAACTTGGACTTAAAAGTATTTAGTCACAGATGAGAAAAAGTAAATCTGCTTTTGCAACAAACAGACCTGGTTTACCATCTCTAATCTCTAAACCAAAAACAAAAGCATAAAGTTTTAATTATCAATTACGTATCTTAAGAGTTTTTTCTTACTGTGACCAATTATCAAAAATTGACTGAATCAGCTCAGAGGTTCAAAGACCCACCATACTGCCCTGTAATGTGCATCTTACCGGTTTATTTCCAGGCGTATCCCGCAGCACTTCAGGCGCTATCCACCCTTCAGTTCCTGGTATTCCTGACCGCAGAGAAAAGCTGCACCGACCGTCTGGGATCTTCTTACACAGCCCAAAGTCAGAGATGAGAGCTCGGACCTGACCCAGCGCACTGGGGCCAGAGAGGAGGATGTTTCTGGGCTTTAGGTCACGATGGACTGAGGGAACAGATGATGGAGGGTGAAGGCAGGCGGGAGGAGAGAGGAAATTTTAGCTGTTACAGTTGTTGGCTGAAGTAGTTAGGGAATATCATTTGTGTGTACTTGTGTGTGTGTGCGCATGCATGCTTCAGACCTATGTTGAGTGAGTGCAGGTGTGAAAGGCCACACATGGTCTGTTCCAGCAGAGTTATAGGATTCAACTTAGCACAGCAAGATGGATCCTCCACATACTGAACAGAATACAGACAAACATTAAGGACTGCTGATTACAAGCTGCTCAATAACAGCAGAAAATAGTGCACTAATGAGGTCTTAAAGGGCTTTGCTCTTTCACAAACACTGACCTGCTGCAGGGTTGCAGTGCACAGCTCAATGGCGATATATGTGAAGAGGCGGTCTCTTTCCGTGCAGAAGTATCGGATGACATTTGGGTGAGTGTCAGACTCTCTGAGGAGCTGCACCTCTCGCTCTGCCACCTCAAAACACTCTGGCAGGATTCGCTTCACTGCTACGTGCCGTCCGTCAAATTTACCCCTAATATCACAGACAGAGCTTTGATAACATATCACGTATAGTGTGCGGCTCAGAACAATAAATGTGGTCTGTCTCACAGTTTCTGCACACAGTAGAGAGCGTTTACTGTTTTTACTGCTTAAATAACAGACATTTTGTATATTTTAGCCCATTAACAAAACTGTGTATGCTTTATGTCACTGCTGACCATTTTTCAAAGGAGACCAGAAGTTTTGTGTTTGCTTTTCTACTTGTGGTCGGTATACCCACTGGCTTACATTCTTTTCACTATGGCGTGAAAACCAAATTGCTGGCACTCTACAGCTTTTTGAGGTTAGTTATCCAACAGTTACATTCAGCCATCTTCTTAATACAACAAATAGCCAAATAAAGGTGGCAAATCGTCAACTATGATGGATCACTTCCTCAAACTAAGGAAAAAACGTTATGCAGGTTAATTTTCTAATCTGTATTTTAAAAACCTGTGTTATGCTTTGGAAAATAGTTGGCAGAAATGTAGTACCTGTTTTAAATCCACTAATACCTTTGATTAAGGCCAATGCTATCAGCTATGTTAACAGCCCTGTGGTAAAATACGCCACAGTGAAAGCACACATGTCCACATTATGTATTCACACCTGAAGACAAAAGTTCCTGCTGTGCCGTGTCCGAGGACGTCAGATGGAGTGAAGGAGATTTTACCCACCTGCACCTCCTCACTGTTTCCTTCTGTGAGAAATGGGAGAGAAGAAAGAAGCAGAGAGGGATGAATCTCATCCAAACAAAAGGAGATAATATATGTTGTGTAAAAAACACAGTTTGCTGCGTCACCTGCTACGGGTTTGTGCCCAGCTGTGCCATTTTTATCAGCATCTGAGGTGCTGCTGCTGTGACTGTGAGGACTAGGTGGAGGGTCAGGAGATGCAGGGGCAGAGTCTGGATATAGAAAAGTTAAGATGTAGAGTATGTACGTATGCCTCTCGGCCAAGTTTTACATAGAACTTGTACTGAAGCCAATTTAATCAAGAAATAAATATTCATTATCTCTGTGAAAAAGTGCTGCTTCAACACTACTTTATGCATTTTAATAATCCTTCATGTCTTTGGTGCAATGGAAAGAAAAATGTTTAATCATTGAACTCCACCCGGAGGTCATTAAATAAAAAAATAAAAAAACAGCATAACAGAGAACTTGTTTTATCAGTTGCATACCACTGGAGAGGTTTGTGTCAGTAGAAAGGGTCGTCTCTGAAGAAACCAAGGTCACTGTCGGACTGTTTGTCTGCATGCTGGTCTGCATGCGCTGGAGACGAGACTCCAAAGCCTCCTCCAGTTGCCTTTGAGCTTTCAGCTGCTGGGCTGCACGCTGGAAAAAGATGCACACGCACACACACACAGATCACACACTAATACTCTAAATGCTGTTAGAAGATGGAGGTCTCCGTATTGAGAATATTGACAAGGAGGAATAAATGAAGCTCCTCTCTGAAAAAGATTATGTGATTATAAAACACTGCTGCTGCTACACTGTCAACAAAAACAACAGCAAATACCAATCAGCCCAAGAAACTCCACCCAAAAAACTCTGCTAAAAAAAGAACCAAGTGAAGTGCGTGTCACTCCATAATCACTGTTATTATTTTAAATAAGTATGCACTATTATATCAGCTAATGAAGGCATGAATTTGGAATTACTTCTGTGCTGACGTGTTGTCTTTATATGACACAAGCACAGAAACACAGCTTTATTTCAACACAAATCACACTGAGCTGCACTTACAAAAACTACAAAAAATGAACAGGTTAATTAATTAATATACAAATGTATACAGGAAGGTACTACAAAATGTAAGTGAGTCTGTAGGTATAAGCTTTTTTGTACATATGATGTGTCTGTTATGTGTTGTAAGTGTAACCTCTGAGTGTAATTCTTAGAAGCCTGATAAACAGCTCACACAAAGCAGTAAGTAACACACACAGACTCACAGCGGGATACGTGAGCACCAAGGCCAGCCATCCTCCCAGCAGCAGCGTCACCACAGCCAGAGTCAGACGTTCCTGAGTCATGTAGACAGGCAGCACAGTGGCCGGTCTCTGAGCGTGTCCTGAAGTCCCCCCATCCACCCCTCCTCTGTTAGCATCAGTGTCGCTATGGCTACCAGCTACGGTCTGGAACTGAAGGACAGAAATAAGACAACAGGGAGAAGAAACAATGGTGAAGTCTAGTCATTGTTTGTCCGCTTTATTTTATGTAAAACAATTTGAGATCAAAGTGGTTGTTAAAGAGCCATCTAGTCGTTTATTACATCAGTTTTCTGGTCTCTAACACAGCTTGAAGTAGCCTATAATGGACAGTATTACCGTAGTGAGAGTGATATCACTCCTGTAATTTACTGACTCTCAGGTGCGGAGTTGGGATGTGACTCACATATCGCTGGTGGTAGTAGGCGGCAGGGGAGGCAGGGGAGGCGGGAGGTCGGGGGGGAATGACTGCCTCACCAGAGTGCTGCAGGGTGACTGGGAAATCCCTCAGCATGGTGGTGTGGGCTACTGGAGGGAGCTCATGATGGCCTAAAACAGACAAAGATATGATGGATTTAGAACTGTTTGAGTGTCTGTGTTTGTGTCTCCTTTGGTAAAAAGATTTCCAGATTTGGAATGTTTAATACATGAATAGTTCAGATTTTTAAGAATTAAAATTTTTTTTAACCCTGTTTTCTCAGCAACAGATAAACTTGTAGACATCATTTGATGTCCATGCATGAGGTTTCATATGACATTTACTCGGTTAATATTTTAATAAGGACATTAAAAATGATTACTCTGTGGTTTGGAAGTACCATTTACAAAATACACATTTTCATATTAATTTGCTATGGGTGCAGGCACATGTAAACAGGAAGTTTGTGAATCATGGATGATTGATATTAAAACATAAATCACAGCATTAGTTTGGTGGTAAATATGTGATAATTGTTGCTATTGGATCCTACTGACATCCAGTAATGGAGGTCAGGTGGCTGTGTAAGCACTGTGTATGTGTGTGTGTGTGTATGTGTATGTGTGTGTGTGTTTACCTATTAGCAGCCAGTGGTTTTTCTTGCTGTCTGTGCTTCCTGGTGGATAGCGAACATCAGTGGACGGTGTAATCTCACACTCCCCTCGCTCTCTGACTGTCACTCCGGCTGTCAAGGGACCTTCGATCCGAGCCAGGGTCAGACCCCGAGGCTGCCATGGCAACCAGAACCAGAACATGTCAGTTCAACCACAATCATTATCCGCTCCTTACTCTCTGATATACACTGTTCTAATAATGTTCTGTTAAAGCAGAAATTACCACAGATATGTGATACTGATATATGATAAAAAATATATTTGAACTCACCACCAAGGAGACTCCATGGTGGACAAGGGAAGTGGAGGCGTAGAGGTGAGAGTCCAATTTCCCAACATAGAGAGTCGGTCTAACAGAAACAAAAGCTGGCTTATTTCTCTGCACAGATAACACTTGTAATAGATGTAGTAGGCACACTTTGGGATGGTAGGAGAACCCTTAAACCCTCGTTGATGTCATTATGTTGATTGTTTTGTGTTGTTGGTTTAATTTATTATCATTATCACTATTCATTTATTTTTCATTTATTGTGTGTTAACTGCGATGTTGTGTCTGAGCACACCCTTGAAAACAGGATGATGCATCTCAAGAGGGTTGTCCTCTAATTAATGTTTGAAACTAAACAGAAATCTGCCTTGTCTGTATTTAATTGAAAGCACTTACAACCACAACTGGGTGCAGAATAACAGCAGGCTTTTATATACAGCTATGATGAATAACTTTCAATCAGGAACCCAGCCAGAGGACATTATTTCAGGGCTGAACATAACACGTTTCTATTCTTTTGTGTAAGTGTGTGTGTGCGTGTTTGTTTACAATTTTTCTCTTACACAAGTTGTGTCTGTGCACTGGCTTGCTCCTTCACAAACTGATAGCTCCACTTCAGAGTGGAGTGTGCGTCTGCCTGGTCGCTGGCAGAGGAGAAGGTGAGGAAGCGAAGCGTTTCCATGGCGAGGGACAGATGGGGGGCATGTCTCAGCGAGTCACCAGAATACAGGTAGACCCCCACCACAGGTGAGCCATAGTTCTGACTCCACAGGACGTCACCTAAAGGACAACAAAAAAAAAAAAAGCAGCGCTTATAGTTCAAGAGATCAAATAAAGGCACACGTTCATCCCCTCACATCTAAAGGTAATGACATATTCACATCGCAAAAAACCACACCCCTCTCCCTACCTGTTTCTCTGTCAACTGTCACAACAAGACCATCACCACTCGACACAAGATGGGCCATTTCTGGAGGGAGAACAGGTAGCACAGGTTAGTACTGGACAAGCAATATTGCAACATCTTCTTCAAAGAGTGATGAAGCCCTCATTCTCTGCAGCGTTCATTCTTTTTTTCTTCTACTTTATCTGGTTATGATCACGTAAACATTAAAGTAGGAAGACGACCTCTGTCAAGGTCGCACAATTGTATGTTTACATGTTTCTAAATCTCAAACTCTATCAAAATAATAAAAAAAATAAAAGCCTTTTTCTTTCACTATTTCATTGAAGGGACTGACAAAACAACTCCTTGGTGGGGATAAAGCAATAAACAACTTTAAGTTTGGCCTTAGAAATAGTAGTTAAATGTTGTATTTAATGGATGAGACTATAAATGAAGAGACTCTGAAGAAATCTATTTTTTTCTCCTCTAGGCATACAGGTATTTAAGGACATGTTTTTTAATGTTCTAACATATTACCAAGCAGGTTCTGCAAGGGTGTGATCAGTTCATACAGTTATTTACATTTAACTCATCCAACTAACTGTCAGTCTGTATCAGTTAAAGCGTGTGCAGAGACGTACTGTAGTCTTGTTTCTCATCATAAGGGGGAGCAGAGTAATCATTGTACGTAGCGTTCCATCGCAGCTCCTGTGTCTTGGTGTCAAACATCGTGACCATATATTCTGGAAAATAAAACAGGTGCAGTGTTCCTAAACAGCAGGCAAACATTCATGAGAGTAACTCAGCCACGTGCGTTTCTGTGCACACGTGCATGTGTACCTGTGCAACATACCTGTGCGTCCTATGTAGAGAAGAGGAGTGTTGGGGCAGATGGATTCAGACGAGGAGGTGGTTAAACTGGTTTGCTTCTCACCCGTCTCAGGATCCACCACGAACCACACGTCCTGCTTTTTACCTGCACGCACACACACGCGCACAAAACTATTAGCAAACAGCAATGAGGTATGTGAGATAGTTTTATGTTTCGTCTATCATTCTCCGCCTCTGACAGCTGTCAGGCACACACTGATAAAACACAGTCTCACCTGTATAGAGTATACCATCGGAGCTCCTGCAGGGAGCTGACTGAACCAGCTCCGGGATGGTGAAGGGCAGTTTCTGCAGATACGTCAAAACAACAGGCTCATAAAATGAAGAGAGACACATTAACTGATACAGAGACACACACGCAATGCGTTCCTCACCATCAGCCCTTCCTTGTGCTTGCCACCCAGGACATATAAACTGCCGTCGTTGGGGTCTGGGAGAAAACCTGGCCTACAAAAACGACATTCATTCATCAGTATGCTGATTATGTGTTTGTAGAACTTTTCAACACTGTTTCCAACAATACTGTTAATTGCATTTTTTTTGCCTTTGTTAGAGATTAGACAACAAAAAGATGACAAGAAAGGGAGTCTTATCCTCCTGCCCACTGAGGTGTTTCTTTAAGTCCTTACTTTGAGGAGTTTTTCAAATATGTGTTTCTACAAAACTCTTTAAATTGTTGTCTGAATACAACACAAGCAGCTTGGCCTAAATAAAAAGGTGGTTTGGTTTTAAACCACGTGCTATCTGATCAAGGAATAAGTCAAGAAGACAATCTAATCTGATGAGACATTTGTTGCAAGCTTTTGCTACTTGTCCGTTTTCAATACTCAGTGTCTTGAACTCTTAAGTATTGCGGTTTGATACTCAGCCCTGTGTGTGTGCATATACATGTGTATGCCACTCACTCTGTGAGGTAGACAGGCACCTGGATGATTGGGTCTGAAAGATTTCAAAGAATAACTGCATGAGGAATATGTAAAAATGATAATAATCATAGGATATTAGTATTGACGTCTGTATGTCATGAACCTTCTCTTAGGGTCCACTTGATGTCTCCTGACTGTTTGGAGACGGCGTGCAGACTACCGTCCAGTGTCGAGACGAACAGGAGGGACTCTGGGAGGGTGACTGATCTGACCCCTCCAACCTAATGGGTCGCCAAAGAGAGAGAGAGAAACTTTAGGCCAGCTGTCTGACAGGGAGTTCAGTCACCGTGTCATGTATCCAAGATTTCGGCATAGCTCAACTGCAGCATGTGTGCGTGTGTGTGTGTGTTTGTGTGAGTGGGTGTGTCAGGTCAGCCAAAGCTTGATAGTCCAGCCCGCCAGTAAGTTTCTGCTCGAATAATCATACTGTGTTCCTTATTTAGCAGGATATCCTTATTCCCCTTCCCAACACGACACCCTTATCTGTGTGTGTGTGTGTGTTCACCACTCCCATATTTACCCACCAAGGGGTGGCAACTGGCGACACAGAGCAGAACAGCACTCTGTGGTACAAGCACACCATGGCAAACACTGAGTCAGGATGTGCACAGACGCTGATGCACTCACACATAAAAACACATACAGGTGGATGATAAGAAATGGGCCCCTGTGCACAGGCCCCCATATGAGAGCCCCAATAGTTTTCTGTAGTAGTAGTTTTCTGTCTCCTTATGGTCATCTTTCATCTCTTTGTGGTTGTTTTGTGTGTCTGTGGCCGTTTTGCATCTCTTTTTTTGTCATTTTTTCCTGTTTCTAATTGTTTTGTGTCTCTTTGAGGTCATTTTTCATCTCTTTCTGGTTGATTTGTACCTCTTTCTGGTCGTTTCAGATCACTCTGTTGTCATTTTGCATCTCTTTGTGGTTTGTTTTGTATCTCTGTGGCAATTTTGTGTCTCTTTGTAGTCATTTGCGTCTCTTAATGATCGTGTTGTGTCTTGTTTATGGACATGGTGCATCCCTTCATGGTCATTTTGTGGTCGCTTTGCCAATCTTTAGAGTTGTTCTGCATCTCTGTGGTCATTTCCTGTCATTTAATTAACCTCTTTCAAGCAATGAATAGCAATAACAATTCATACAGAGATATGGAGTGACCCCCCCAACACCCCCTCTCACCCCTCCCCGTCGGGCCCCTGGACCGCCACTCACACACACACACACACACGCACAGAGAGAGAGAGAGAGAGACAGAGAGAGAGAGAGTATTAACTTTCTTCAGGCAATTTGGACTCCCCAGTGAGCTGCTAAACACTTTAAACGTCCCATCATATCATGGCAACTTCACTCGTTCCTGAAATAGACACAGAAGCGCAGCGGGATGCCAGTTGCGGTCTAAGCTCCTCATAAATAGCAAGACACAAACAGTATTTAACAACAACAACAGACACAGCCACACTGTCAAGTTTACCTGAAACAACCTTCCTTCCCAGGACAGCAGGAGAAGAGCCAGCAGCAGGCGCCCCAGAGCCCCCATGACCCCCAGAACACTTTCTTTCATGGCTCTAAACAAACGGGAGGACTGAAGCTATTGAACTAACAACAGAGGTCGAACTCTCTCTCCATTTCCAGTGCAGGCGTCCATCGGTCACAGAAAGTTAACACCGGTCGTTTAACGTCGCCAGGGCCGCGCTAACAGTTACCAAACACGGTGAGGCGGGAGCTCGTAGTACCGCTTTAAATCCATAACAACACCAACGCGACCGTTTTTGTCACTATTCCATATTTCCGTGTTGGGACGGAACCGGTGACGTCAGCGGTGAACTGTCAAGCAGCGAGGTGGGCGGGGCACCTCTGCCTCCCGCGCTGAGTGACAGGAGGCTCGGCCAATGGGCGCAGAGATTGGGAGCAGAAGGGGGAGGGGCTGCAGAAACGACTGGAACACGTGGAAACAGACAGCAGGACAGTGGTAAACGCAACATGAGTGTTGTTTTGTGCAATAGAAAGTGGTGGAGGGCGTCATTATCTGTTGTTCACGCTCTCTTGGAACTCCCCACAGTATCATAGTCACATTTAAATGGTGGAAAGTACTTTCACATTAAAGACTTTACTCAAGTACAATTTTTATTTTACATTAATTATGTACCACTTTGTACCTATACTATACAATGCTTCAGAGGGAAATATTGTACTTTTTACTTTTACTTTACTTTATACTGTTTACTTTTTATTACCCTACTTAGTATTTAGCAGGTAGTGACTTTGCAAGTTAAATTTTTACTTAATTTCATGATGGATATTTATACATTTATAAAAAGTTAAGGTTATATTAAGTACTATATTTTGACACATTTGGGTACTGTATTATGTGTACCTTGCTTTTCTTTCCCTATGGAGTATAGGTCCCCATAGTGCTCTTTAATTCATCAGCATATTTCAAACTGTATTATTATATTCCTAGTTTGTAAAGCATACTGTTAAAAACCTGTGGTCTCATTTTCACTGCAATGAACTAGTTTTGCAATGTGGTATAACTTTTTCTTAGTTTTAATTTTACCCACAAATGGTCTGAATACTTCTTCCAGCACTACCTCCCACACACACACACACACACACACACACACACACACACAGAGAGAGAGAGAGACACACACACAGTAAAATTGGAAAAAGATGGTGAAACATTTATGAAAACACTTTATTTTCCTGCAACATATTTCCCCTCAATAATGTCAGCTAACAGTTAGCCCTAGTCCTTTCCCCATGACTTACCAAAATACTATTCACAAAATACTATTCAAAGTGCCTTTACATGGGGAAAGAGACTGGGGATACTGTAGCTTGTATGCGGTGTGCTTCAGATATGAAGTGATGACAAAAATAAAATAACACTGGCAGGCACTTCTGTCATTTTGAGGTATGCACAAAACAAATGAAACAAACAGCATCGTAGACTGGTCTTTAAAGGCAGGTAGGTGAGGTGTAGGCTCTACACACAGTGCAGTGCCCAGGCCTTTGGCTCTGTGTAGATTACTGATGGAGTACGCTGTCAGGTTTGGGATAACCAAACAGCTTAAAGTCTGGTTCGTACAGCTTGTACAGTTCTCTCCTCATTGTTATAGGAATCTGTGCAAACCAGTCTCTTTCCCAGCTGGCTGCAGTTCGGTTTCGGGCCCCCGAAGGGAAGCGGAGCAGATGATCCACCTCCAGAAGCTTCAGCAGGTGATCCGCGTCAGCTTCAAGGGTCTCTAGTCGTCCAATGAAGTCATACTTGACCTGGCATGGATGGCACAGACGATACACCTGAAACACATAAAAGTTAGGCAGACACATTCGAAACTAAAATTGTGACTTTGTGTTTAATATATGCCTCTGATTGTACATTAAGGTACATGAATAACAGAAAACACAGCTCTACTCTACTACTACTACTGTTCCGTAGTCCTCCTCAGCGTTCACCTGTCTGATTTTCATTTATTTAAACAGACTTACATTGCTTATTGCTGCACCTGTTGTTTATATTTTATTATATGTATTCTGTGATATGGTAGTTTAAAAGACAATTCGACTATGCTGTATGTTCCTTCAGAAATGTTAATACTACTATGCTGCCCTAGCAATACTAGTTAGTCAGTTATTACAATAACCTTATTTCAATTATGTATCTGTGATTCAGGGAGAGTGCAAAAAAAAAACAAAAAACGTGATATAAAAAACAGGAGTAGAAAATAAAGACCACAGTTATAAATACAACATGAAAAACAGTTTAATAAATAGCTGATTTTGTCTCCTTCAAACCATTAAAGCCAGGAAAACTGAAGTGATCTGTGAGTTTATATGAAAATTCACTAAAGAGATATCCCCAAATGCAGATTAAGATGGGTCAGTTTTGTGTGGACACAGAGACAATATTAGAAGTTCATATTATATTGGTGCAGTATTTTAAAAACAGATGTGGAGTGGGTGTAACACGAACAAGAGACATGCAGCACAGACTTTTTTATGTTTGCACACTGTGATCTCACAAACTGCAGTTTTAAACTGCTTGTGTGCGTGTGCTTGTGTGAGACAAATACCTGTCGCCAGTGTTCGTTGAAGATACTCTCCCTCTCAGTCTCTGGATCTAGAAGGTATGTGATAAATTGCTGAAAAGTCGGTTTGATTCCTGCTGCAAACGCCTCAGCTGCTGTTTCTGGCAAACTCCCAGAGACATTACCATAACGACGCAGCATGACTGAACCAAACTGCTTGTAGAAGTCCTCGTTGGGCCTTGAGACGCGCACAAATGCACACACTTATTAATAATTCAATAACCAGAGAACTGCTGTTTAATCAAAAGTGAAGCACATTCCTCTGCCTTGGACCAGTGTACACATCCACACTCATTCACTCTCTCTACACACCTTCCAAACTTGTTCCTGAAGGCAGAGATGAGGCGTACAAAAGGGTCTCGCACGAAGAGAAACTTGGTGTACCGCTGGAGCTTGAGCGCCATCAGGTGGCGGGACAGAGAACCATAATGGCGCCAGAACCTGTTATACAAAAAAAAAAAAAAAAACACCATGAAGGATATTCAATTAGCGTCACATTGTGATGCTTTACAGTCAAACATCCAAACTCTGTGGCTGTTAACAGTTTCATACAATACTGAAAACATTTGGTGATGACTTGAAAACAAAGCCTGGCAAAAACAAAATTAGTCCTAAAGTGAGAAAAGGTGCGTCTTGCACAGACATAAAAAAAACATGTGTTCAGATACACAAATCCAAACAGACAGCTCCCGAGGGGTAGAGAAAGGTCTGTCTGTGCTGCAGCACCAAGCCCCGCCTGTCGTTTCCACTCTCCTCTTCCAAGTGTCAACTCAGTAAATAAAACTCTTCGAGCTCACGGATAGTTTGTCAAACACAGTTTCAGTACAACTCAGCACCTAAGTTTTACCTTAGTGATGATGGTGTAAAAGAAAACCATGCAACTTTTCATTAATTAATAATTAATTAATACCCATGTTTAAAGGAGTGGTGACAGGCAACAGAGTAGTCATTAACAAACTCAGTTTCCTTCAGTTTTATATGAGGAAATTATTACGGTGACATTTTCTATAATTACAATTCTTACACGTTTTTTAAGACATGGATTTTGTGGGATATTTGGAGAAGAGAGACCCATTTATATTTCCAGACTGACTCACTTTCGTTTAAGAGTTACAGAGTTGTCTTAAGAGTGTGGGTTGACACCCTGATTTACTGGGTGATTTTCCTTTATTGTCATTGTGGGATTGAGGTATGAAGGTTGTTTGGCCTGTTTAGACACATCTCTGTTTTCCATGTTGAATTGTTGGTGAGAGTTGGCAAAACATTTATAGTGCAGGCTCTATTTTGCAATTTGCTACATATTTTCTTTATAATACAAAAAGAACTACAGCTTACTTCTATATCAAGTTTTCTGTCTGGCGAGTGAGGCTTCCTGCCAAAAAAAGAGTGGACGAGATGCTCTTTGTTAGTCAGAAATTCACAGTAGCTAAATACTGACTGTACTTTGAGATTTGTCATGATTATAACACATCCTTTCCCCCCAGTCTGCTGCTCAGTCAAAATGGCTACTGCGAAAAAGGCTTGTTGAGAAACCACATTTATGTCCTCAGCGCTGTTCCTGGGAATTTGGGGGTTTTAACAATCTGAGGAGGACTTTCCATTCTATAATTATGCAAAAATGACACGCGAGGGAGGGTTTGAATAACGTTTCTGTTGTTTCCTAGCTTTCAGTATCTTTAAATTTGACTGCTTTATATAAAAAAACGATACAACAAAAATATAATGATGCGATTTGTTAATATATATACTAAATGCCTACATTGTATAGATATGAAACTACATTTAAGGTGAGAGAATTCACAGAAAATAAAATCAATTAATAAAATAAAATATAGATAATTTTTCAAGACTGGTTAAAACATCTTTTCAGGTGAGAGGTGGCACAAGGCAGTAGTTTTAAAATCCTACATAAACAAATCAATTTAATGGTTAACATCAGTTATCATTAATTTTAAATCAACTCAACAGTGGTGGGAAGTAATTATGTACATTTACTCAAGTATTGTACTTAAGTATAATTTTGAAATACTTGCACTTTCCTTCAGTATTTTAACATTGTACTTTTTGCTCTGCTATATTTGTTCAGGAGCTTCAGTTATTTTTAAGATAAAGACTTTCCTTTCTAAAAAAAAAAAAATATCACCACCAATCAGTATATTAAGTTGTTAAATGCATCTCTAATAGTCAAATAATTTATTTATGATAAACACAACTCCCTGAAATAGTGGAATTCTGTATACTGAGTACTTTCAGTGTTTATCATTTAATTACATTTTGCTGGCAATACTTATTGGAATGGATTTTTATACTGTGTTACTGCAATTTTTACAGTAAAAGATCTTAATACTTTTTCCACTACTGTGACTGAACAATACTACTATGAGTATTTGCTGTATATATGTATGTGTGTGTGTGTCTACTCCTGTGTGTGTCATACTTGGCGAAAGTGAGATGGAGAGTGGAGTTGTGTACGAGGTCCGGAGGTACAGCCTCTGGGTCAGTGTAAGGTTTTCCTGAGGAAGGTGAGATCAAAGACTGAGACAAAACCACCATCACTCTCTTCCAGTTAGTGCACGCCACCTGAACAGAGAACAGCAGTGGGGGGAAAGAGAAGGTAAAGACAAGGTGTTCAGAGAGACAAGAGATACGGCCAACATGTGCATGTGGGTGTGTGTCATGATCAGTTCCAAAATACTGGAGGAAAAACAATGAGCTGTCATTTTAGGGATGTTTTTGTGGTCTTTCCTGACCAACAGTGAACTGACTCACCACCCACAGCCACACCGCCGTCTACATTAACATACAGACAATATAGCTGTACCTTGGGAACGTAGCAGTAGATAATCTGGTGCGTATCGTCCACTATAAGGTGATCCAGCTCCCTGTTGGGGATCTGCTCAAACGGCCGAGTCCTTCCAGGGAATTCCACAGCGTCCTCTCCTGAACAAACATCCATGATCCTCTGCTTCCTCCTCTCCTGTTCCCTATCGTTGATAGAAGTATGACCCCTCTCTTTTTTCTTATCCTCCCTTGTTTCCATCCTCTCATGCTCTTGTTTTTCCTCCTCCACCTCCTGTTTTTGTTTGTCAGCTGCAGCTCTCGTCTCCTCAGGGATGACTTGTGTACTGGAAGCGGTGGTGGGGGTGGTGAAGGAGGAACTGATCTGGGCTCTGCTGGCAGAAGTAGAAAGCGAAGGGCCTGCAGTTGTCCGAGGGCAAGAATCAGACTGAAGCGACTGGTGTTTGGGGTCCTGCAGCGGGTAGAGGCTGAAGCCACCAACGTCGTCCCAGTAGACAATGATGAGCAGGATCATAAACAAAGACCCCAGGATGAACGCCACTCGAAGACCACGCCACACACCCATGATAATATCAGACCCAGAGCCGTGATTGGTGAAGAAAAGAGGAAGAGGTTATCTCAGCTCCATGGTGGCTGTCTATCACGGAAGGAGACACTTCCTGACTGCTGGCTGCAACTGCAAGAAACAGGAAATGTCTCAAAGCCTTTTAAAGCCCAAGTGAAGTAAAAAGATTGAGTAATGACTCAGGCTAAAATAACAGAACTTGATATTATAGAGGGTAAAAAAACACATAGAGGCAGTGTGATACCAGAGAATAACATTACATCTCCTTATAAAATACAATGCATTTCAACTACCCAGCAGTATATAGTTATAACCACAAGTGGGTGAAGTTTCCAAAAACACAAGCACTCAAGTTAAAGCACGATTACTTTTTAATAATTTCTCATGTCGGAATAAAATTTGCCATTTAACAAAATGACTTGAGTACGTGTTTGAAAGTATGAACTTCTTCTGCATAATGACTAATTTTACTCTTGGAACTTCATTTTTGATGACACATTCACACTATTTTCAGATTGTGGTATTGTTACATTTACTTAACAGATATCCACACTTTTTTTTTTTTTTTACACCAGTGGCATGTAGCCAAATCATTTTAAGTCTTAAAATCCAACTATTTCTCAATTTTAAATGCTACTAGATTCATTTCAAAAGTTTATGATATAACATGCTGTAATATACAGTTATACACCACATTTACATATAGATATATACACTGTATATACATCTAAACTGTAGATATAAACTGGTAACTGGTCTAAATGGTGTGGTTGTTCGGTGTATTTGGTAAAGCTGGTTGTGGTTGTTGTTGATCGGTGTGTATGGTATAGCTGGTGGTGTTTTTGACCACAGTGAAGTTACCCAGGGGCCGTGGGAACCTCAGGCTCCGCCCGGGGCGCTCAGCTGTCACAGAGATGTGAATAAACGGGGGGTGGGAAACAGCTTCAGTCCATAGCCTGTAACACCCCTTATTCTCTGCCCCATAAAAACATCTGCTGTAGGGAGAAAATAGTGGAAAAAATTACGGTTCTATTAAAGCCAGGAAAAAAAATCCAGCGTGGAGCAGCAGAAAACTCCCCGGGTTTATATTTTGACGGAGAAAATAGTTGGTTTCTCCCCACGAGGTTTAAAATCCCCTCCAGTCAAAGTGGAGGAGTCTATTTTGAGAAATTAACTTCCACAGACTCTCTCGTGTCTTGGCACGCGCTGTACCCACACACACACGTGCGCACACGCGGTCAAACAATAAAGGTTAAAATATTCCCATTACATTAAATATGTCTGTGGAGTTCTGTATTAAATCTGCTGCGGAAAATGAAATACTCGTTGGTTTTTTCTTCTTCTTTTTTTTTTTTAATCTGGGCTGCTGCTGAAGGGAGGCGCAGGCTGTTGGGCTTTTTGATTTCAATTAATATTCCTCTTTTTCCCGGAGCACTCACCATCACCTCCTCCCAACCCCGCGGGTCGGAAAACAGCCTTAATTTATACAGTACACATGTTACAATGTGCCCATTCACCGGCTGCTTCGGACACTGTCCCTCTCTCATGCAAACGGTCATTTTCCTTTTACTCCACAGCAACAGCCGACGACAGAGAGACTAAACTTATTTTTCTCCACAGTCTCCTCTGCCTCTTTTCTCCCCCACAAAACCTCCTCATCATGCTGCCTTTGAGGTGGAGGAAAGCCCGGTTCAGTTCCCTTTACGCCTCAACGCGACAATTAAAGTCAGTCTGAACATTAACAGCAGGTTATTAGTCTGAGAAAATACTACAAATGACCTGTTTTGTGTTTTATCTTACCCGGCTGATGGGCTCCATGGTCAGTCCTTTGTCGCCTGCTCGGTGTAGCCCCTCTCTGTCTGTCCGTCAGCCCGGTGATGAGACCGGGTGGGCACAACAGGAGGACCGTAGCGGTCTGCGCTTTCAACAGAAAGAAGCGACGTCTCGCGAGATTTATGAAACCCCAGCCACCCATTCCTCCACACACCACACACACACACACACACGCACTCCAGCTTTTAACTCATCACATCGACCGGGTTTAGGCTGTGAAACTATAAACCCGCCCACGCCTATGACTCTGGTTCTCACTGTAAGGTCCTGGGATCTCCAGGCGGCCCCAGAGGAGACTACAGCAGAACTAGGATCGGTCTAAAATAAACATCAAGGCCGTACTTAGCATTTTATGGACGCCCATTTCTGTTCAAAAATAAGTTATGCATGATTTAAGAAGATACTCATCATGGTAAAACAAAATTATGAGATTAGAAAACCACAATTCTCACCTTGTAGCTCATCGTTTTGACTCATTATGTCAGAAATTTGACTTGGTATCGCTTTATTTTTACTTGTTTGTTTGTTTTTGACTTTTGACTTGACTCAGCAGAGTGCAGGGGCTGTTATGTTGTGCATGACACAGGTGTTTCTATTTTCCTGGAAACTCACTGTATATTCTCTCTTCTTCCCCCTTTTTTGAACTTATTTTGTCATAAAAATCTAAACATGGCATCATGTTATCAAGCTGCTGAATGAGTATTTCTAACATCTGTGAGCTGATGGGAAAATGATGGGTTGGCTGCTGCTGCCACATCAAAAGGCCCAGGCCGCTCAGTAACTGTCCACTCAAAGTTAGGATCACAAAAAGTCACAAATTTCAGGGAAAGCATTTTGTCCAGATGTGCAACAAGTGTATCAGATGTAGTTTTCACCTCCATCATCTATATATTGGTAAGTTACAATATATAGATGAATTATTGCTACGTTAGGACCCAGGGTGCTTTATCTTACTGTGTCTAAATCCAAATCAAAAGCCTGTTGTTGATTTCCTAATGTAACAGCATCTTAAATTTGACTCATGGTCCAGACAGTGTGTAACCATGAAGGCACATTTGTAGACATTTTTTTCCCCACTAAGTTCCTAACAGGTACATAACGTAGTCTATAAATAAGTCATTACTTGACCTTGTCAAACAACACAGTAAAAGTCTGTACAGGAGGAGAGTGTGAACATATATTAGATCTGTGAAGGTTAATGAGGTAAAAGATCTCTGCAGCCTTATAGAATCAATATTCTCACTGAAAGTGGAACAACAGTGTCCGACCTCATGTGTCCATTAGGGATTAAACACGCAGACTAATGAACCTAAATGGTGCTAACACATATAAGAACTAACTCTTCCCTGCATGATGAGTTGGTTTGTCTTGATACAGATGACGCAGATGTTGAATATGAAATGCACAATTGTACAGTATTACAGACAGAAAACTGTCTGACCAGTTTATTTATTCCTCGCAAAGAAAATTGTTCTATGTTTTACTTACTGCAAGCAGATTAAATGGCTTTTGACTTATGGGTTTAAAATCTATGAGAAAACTCAAACACAACTTTCACCTTTATGACAGAGCAGCAGTCCAGAAGAATAGAGAGAACCCATGATCTTGGTTTGCCTGAAATATTCCAGGACCACTAAATACACAGTAGATATGAAACAGTGAGCGAACTTGACTTATAAATATTTTGAACCATGGTGACAGATAAAAATATTAAAACGTGAGCTCATCTGAGCAGAAAGAAAAATTCCCTTCAAGTGCATTTACCCTGATAATTTACGACCTTAAACCTCAGATACAACAGCCTCTAGAGACAGATAGGTGATGTGTCGGCAGCTGGATTCAGGCTGAAACACAGCTGCGTTTTTAACTGCAGTTCTGAGGGTGCAGTAAAATGTTAATGAGACGTGATTTGTTCCAAACAAAACAGGTTGGACAAGGCTGGATAAGAAACTTGTGCTCTGGGAGCTAAATGTACTTCAGGAATGTCAGTCTCCTAAGTGTTGTTTACATAAACTGAATAAATGAAGGAGATAAAAACCATGCCAAGTCCGTTTCTCTTTGATAAAACCTTACTAAAGAAGGATGTAGTGTCTAGAAGTGCACATCATATTCATAGCTGCACATGCAAATGTTAAAAGAACCTGCATTTGAACAGGGCTGGTGCAAGCCAGTTCAGTTTTTGTTGGATAACAGAAATGGTTTCATGATGAACCAGCCTTATAAAAATGCTGGTGTGTCTGTGCAGCATCCACAAGACACGGTCAGTAAGCTCATTATTTTCCCAGTTTGGGATTTATTGTCCTCAGTGGGAGATATCATGATGTATTCTAGATAATTACCTTGCCATGTATTTGCATACTGCAGAAACCTCTGCTGCATCTTCATCATCATGGTAGGATATCATGGACATAACTGGGTTAAAAAATGGATTACACAGAGATGTGTTTAAACCCCAACCTGACAAAAACAAAAGCAAAGCCAGGCCTGAATTGGTTTTGATTTAAACATCTTAAAATCAGTTTCCGCAAAATGCATGTGACAGACTTTTCTTTCACACTCAAAATGCAAATACATTCCCGCTTCTAATGTTTGTGTACAGTTGATAAACAGTCTGCCATCCCTCTGGATGTCTCCCCAGCTAATCTGTTCACTTAAGATGTTGAAGTATAATTTTGTTAAGATGCTAAATGGATGTTTGCATTTTAAGAACAGAGGAAGGTTCCATTAACTCAGGACTGCTGCTTTTGATGGTTTTTCTATTAATGAACATGACAAAATGTTATCACACTACTGATGTATTCAACATATGTATCCATCATCTCCTGTGAACATGTGGTTATCAAACGATCAGTAGATCAGGGATGTATTTACACCTGTGTGTGGCCACATAATGCCAGACATCAGTAAGAAATGACCATCACAGTCTTCCAGAGCCGTATGTATGTAGCTTGCTTACTTTGTAAAAGATACTCAATTTACCATTATTTTAAAACAGAAAAGTATTAAATAAACATCTGAGAAGCTTGAGTGTCAGAATTTTAGGCACTTTCGCCTGATAAATGACGATCAACATGGCAGGTATTTAATTTCCAATCAAGTCATCAACTGACCAATTCTTTCAGACTTACCTGTATATTTAGCTCAATGGTTGTGACTCAAGCTGCGTTCTGACCAGAACAGGACAACAGAGAATTCCCTCTATGATAAGGCACCAAACAAAAAGACAGAGCCAGGCAGTGATGAGTTTGAATGTTTATTTAAAGTTATTCCCACTGCACAAACCCTCCCTGTGTGAAAGCCTAGTCTGAAAGGAGGAGGATACAGGCCACTATAGCGCCACATCAACGCATTTATTAACAAGGCTACTTGTTTAGTCACAACACCTCCACCCCCCACTGGTATGGCACTCTGTGCTGCCCTGTGATAACACACTAGCATGTTGTGGCTAGTTCAAAAACAACCCCTGGAAGAAGAAGAAATGTCCAATAAGAGACGGGGCTGAGATTAGAGTGAGTGACTCCAATTAATGAAACCGGAGGCAGTTTTACTAAATTTCAAGTTCCACAGAGAAAAAAAAATGGGGCGGATGATGGTGAGAGACAAAGAGAAAATATTCAACACAAAGTATCCTCTCTTGTCCCTCAGTGTGGCTGCCGATCCGCAAGGCGTGCTTCGATGATGTCGCTAATGATGAAGGTTGAGGCTCGTGAATAACCTCAAGATTCACAGCGTGGTCGTCGTCGTCCTCCAATCAATGACGCAGTTCCTCTCTCCTCCTTCCACACGAAAACGGATGGACTGAGACAGAGAGAGAGAACAAGTTAAACACAGAGCAAGTGTGAGCATGTGTACTGCCATTTTGGTCCATTTATACAAACGGAAAGAGGGACCAACAGTGGTCGTCAATCTTATTTCATTATTTAAGACAGATGTCGTCCCCCTGCTTGATGTTCATTCATCAAATTCTGCAGCTGCACGAGGTATGAATGAGTTCACAGAATAAATAGTCTGTGAGAACTGTTAGAATTTACTTTAAGGCACATTTTTACTGAAAGAAGTTGAGATTTTCAGTGCTTTGAGCAGCACATGTTAAAATCCATTCACTTCCACTTGTATTGGGAAGATGGCAGAATTTGCAGATATCTCATAGTTTGGAACATGAAACTAACAATACCTACATGGTCATATACAACTAGGGGGTAAGTAAGATAGTTTAGGAAGTTTAGAAAGTTGTTCTAATAAATCGTAATTATGTGTTGGACCAAACATGTACTGTATGTATACAAGTGTTACCTGCGTAGGGGACTACAGATCTCCAAGGGGAATGATTTCTTCGTTGATAAAAAACTCAATGGTCTCCTCCTCCCAGTCATCAACATTGCTGTCCAGCTCATCGGTGTCCACTCCTTCAACACACACATTAAAAACATGTCAGATATTTTCTTAATTAGAAAGGAAAAACTGTTGAGGGAAACAAGTCAAGGTTTTGGAGTATAAAAGTGAGAGGTCACACCTCCTCTGAGCTCGAGGCGGATGCTCTTCTGTTCCTGATAGATCTGCAGTGCCGTCTCCCTGTAGCGACGGTACTCCTCCATCATGGCCCTGCGCTTGTCCACCAGCTCCTACTCGCACACAACAAACACAAAAACAGTCAGCATCTTGTGTGCAAATACTGCTTTTGTCTCTGCAAGTCATGACACCAATTGTAGGGCTTGTGAAACTGCAGCATGTATCACTGACTTATTGTTAGTGATATTGTTATCATTAAGCTAAATTTTATTTTGTAAGCAGTTTGAGAGCTTTTATGTCTCTTCCTGAAACACATAAAAATGTCCTTCATCTTAAAAAGAATTTCTAGCTTGCTTTTGCAGCCTGAGGAAAAATATTCTAAACACACAATTATCTGTTAACACTCTTAGATGGAGCTCAGAATATTAAAAATGACCCAAATACTTTCTCAACACAAAACTCAGGTAAGATATAATTAAAGAACTGGAAAGGATAAAACCTTTGAAGCCTTGGACTGGCTCAGACGATCCTTCTGTTCAAAGATCTTTGAGTATTTCTTAAGATCCTTCTTGATCATCTGCAAAAGACAAAGAGATATTTACTGTAAAACAAGACTAAACAGCCATGAATCAATACAGAGGATGTTGTAGCCAAGAGACTCAGATCAGAGACAGAATCAGAAGCCACAGAGCAACGCTGATACAGATAAAATGGTACCTTGATCTGATCTGCACTGAGCAGGGTAGGAGGTCTGGGCCTCCAGAGCAGCTGACAGAAGCGGTCCTTGTTGTTCTTCTGAAGAAGGCGGCCCTGGAACGTCCACAGCCAGTATGCGTTGTCCACCTAGACACGGGAACAGGCCGTGATTAGTATGAATTTCAACCTATCGAGAGTGACTTGGTCTGACTGGGACAGGAGCAGCGTGTACCTTGTGGCTCCACCAGGAGACAGAGGTGACGACGTAGCGACCGGTTGGGTCCCACTCCACGTCAGAGGCCATGTAGTGCTCTGCTATGTTCATCATGGTGCAGTCTGACGTGTCCACAAAGGCAAGAGCTCCGTTCATACTGCACACAGTGAGAAAAGGTGAAGGTTACACAAACTCCTTCATCAGCACAGACACACACACACGAGTGCCAAAATATAATACAGTGAGCCTCAGATCAGAGTTAGAATCAGGAGCTTAGCTCTCATACGAGGTGTCAGAAAAGTTATTTAGTTTGTCATCAGCGGCTTCTTGCGTCTGTCTTTCTCTCTCACACACACACACACACACACACACACACACACACACACACAGATTTAACTGACCTCCTGAGTCCAGCCAGCACCATAAACTGTCCCTGTGGGCTCCAGAAAATGCTGTTGGCCTGCTGCTTGTCAAACATCTCTGTTGGAAAAAAAACACAGTGGAACATTCAGTGGAAGTTTATGGGGTGATCTTGACTGTGCAAGATAGCGTCAACAGGAAAGTTAGCATGTGTGTCCGATCTACTCACTTATGAGCTCAATCTTGCCGTTGTTTTTGACATGGTAGAAGGAGGCGTTGATTCTGGGAGACTCTCCGTGTAGAACAGCAAATTTGCTGCCATTGGGCTCCCATGCAAAAGCTATGATGCTTTCTGGAAATACAAAAAAAACACAACAAACAATGGACTGGGGTTCTTTTTCAACAGGAAACGACTACTGTTACTTTGTGTGTTTGTCATGTTCTTACCCTTCATCTCCACCACATCAACAGGAACCTGCTTCTCTCTCATGCGGAAGATTTCAAAGTTGAAAACAAAAAAAAAAAAAAAAAAAAAAAAAAAAAAAAAAAGAAGACAAAATATATATATAAATATATAATTTTTATCAGTCAGCACCCATCTGTTCCCCCTCTTTCTCTCTCCCTCTGCGTACCTGTGTTCCTTTAGGAGTCCTGTCCACCTTCACACACAGGTAATCTCCATTTCTCTGCCAGTGCAGTTTGCAGTCGACAACGTTGAAGAGGTTGCGGACTCGGATCTCCTGACGGGAAGGCATCTGCATCAGAGTCACTCTGGCTGGGATGTCTTTGTCCTCAGGTACCCAGAATGCTATGATGTTGTCACCAGGAGACCATGAGAAGTCCCTGCAGACACAAACATACAGATTCTTGTCAAAATATCCACACACAATGCTCTCAAAACTGACAGCATGTGATTAGAAGATGCAAATCATGAAATCATTTATCAAGGATTCTTACTTGATCCCGGTAATCTTGAGACTCTTCTTGTCCAGCAAGCCCATAGACTGGAAGGAGCAGAAACATGGCTTTAACACTACTTGCAAAATTTCCATAAGCACAACAACATGTTTTATTTTAAGATGTCTTACTGGAGTTTCATAGATGCTCAGCGTGTCTGGTGTCATCCTGGCAAAGAACTTTCCATCATGACTCCATCTGAGAACAAACAAATAACATCAGAGTACATTCAAACACCACAACAGCAACAAAAAGTCTAACTTGAATGCAGAGAAGAGACACGTGTAATGAACTGACTTGAATATGGGCCAGTGTGCGGAGCTCTCGCAGTGGAAGCCTCTCTTCTTCTGTCCAGTCAGGATGTCCCAGATGATGATGGCCTGTGGGTCCTCCTTGGTGTCCATTAGTGGACTGAAGGTCACCACATACCTGCAGGACATCACAAGCACAAACAAGGTGTCAGACAGCTCAGGTGCTGCAGAGTTCATCTAACAACACCCACCATTCGGTACGCCTTCACTGCGGGATTTCTGTACATTTACTGGCATCTTGTGCCGTGGCCAGGTCACGGTCATGAACCATGAGATATACAAGACCACATGAGGCACGAGGTTTATAGTAAATCATTATTTTTTTTTTAGATGATATTCTGTTGGTTTTCCTTCTGAATGAAAATACTGCACATTAATACTGCTGTGTGTTGATGAAGGTGCTAACTAAACATCTGTAAATGTCTCTTCTTCTCATTAAAAGCAAAAAAAAAATTCTGATTTATGTGAATCTAATAAAAAATTATCATCTTTCTTTTGACTGTGAGCCACATCTATCTAATTTTACATGACAGAAATAAGATGACTGATGATCAGCTGTTAAAATATGGACTGAAACTGTGTATTTAAAAAAAAAAAGATGGCACAGAAGAATAATTTTGCCATATTTCATCATTATAGTTTAAGATTTACATTCAAACAGCAGCAATAGGCTATTCAGTTCACATCAATCAAGAACACTTGATGCTAATGTGTCCATGTGCACACAGTAAAAAGCACTTCATCAGCTAACAGCTAAGTGTCAGAGCTGCACAACAGAAATGTTGATTACCTCTCACATGGTGAGAAGTCGATGAGGGACACTCCCTGATGGCTGAACCTCTGAATCTGTTTGAACTTCTCGCCGCCCCACAATGCAATGCCACGTTGATGGAATGTGGCCAGATAGGTGCCTTTGGGAGACCAGCGCACGTACGTCTCTGTCCAGCGCTGCATCAAGACAAAGAGACATTATTAAGTCTGCAAACCAACCAGGGCTGATGAATTATGTTTAATAAACTCCACAAGTCCCGCATTTCCAAGCGCGATCAACTACTTACTGCTCTCTCTTCAACTGTGATTGGCTCTTTAGCATCATTGGAGAAAATGGCGGTCCTCTCTCCAGCTTCGTAGATCACACTGTACTGGTCACGACAATCTGGGTCCTCAATCCAGTGGCGCATATTACCCTGAGCAGACAGACGACCTTACAGAGTTAATGGGGCATAAAGCATTTTGGCATTTTATTTGGTTTGTTGATATTTGGTGTCCAATTTTATACAGTTATGTGAGGACAAAACTTTTTTTTTTTTACCCAACTGAAGGAGTGTAATAACCCTGTGTATTAAAGTATGTACAATCAATAGTAAAGAGTAGTGGCAGCAAACACTCACAAAATCTTTGAAAGGCTGCTTTTCTGGAGTTTCCCACTCATCACTGATGTTCATGTACCTGAGAAAATGAAAAGAGAGAATTAATTGTCTTGTATCTTACGCATCTGTATTTACATTTACAGCACATTTTGACTGACACTATACACTCACTTGTCAAAGTCGGTGAAGAGGTTCACCCTGAACGTATGCTGTTTGTCGAGTTTGTATCCATCTGCGTTCTTCACCGCCTCCAGGGCCTGAGTGGGAGCGGCATATTCCAGGAAGATGTACCTACAAAAGCAAAAGGCATGTTTTACATCTTAAATGCAACACTAAGGCAGTAGAGAAACTGCATGACAGAGACAACGGGATCGTACCCTTTGGTCATGCCATCAGCCTCTGGGTAGAACTCGGTGGTGATCTTGCCGAACTTGGAGAAAATCTTGTGTATGACATTCTTGAGTTTCTCCAAACGTTCTGGCCCCACCTGAGGAACGTTGTCCACCACCACCACCGAGTCTATGCCGTCAGCCTCCTGAGGCTTCTCCCTAAGGATGTCACCGAGGAGCTCTGAAGAGAAAAGGGAGGGAAAGAAGATCAGGGCAGGAAGTAGTAGTGTTAATCTCTTATCTGATGTGTCTGTGGACTTCCTACTACATTTTCATGGCCCAAGGACTCTTCAAAACTACATGACACCACTGACATCACTTTTATATCTTAATTGAAGGTTGTATGTGGTCATTAGTATGACTTTCTGTCAAAATGTTAGCCACTGTCCCAGTGAACTGTGATGAACACAGACACTTTGCCTAAACAAATGCAGTTCAATGAAGCAGTCCTGCAATAACTCAGACTCAGAAATAATATTTCAGTACAATTAAGTATGCTACAATTAGAGTTGCAATGATGAGTCAGTTAATCAGTTTCAAAAATGTCAAATATTTGTTGTTTCCGGATTCTCAAATGGGAGTATTAGCTGCTTTTCTTTGTCATGTATAAGAGTAAATGAGATGTCTTTGGGCTGTGTGCTGTTGGTTGGACAAAACAAAACAAGCTACAAATCACTTCAAGCTCTGGGATTGTTTTAAATAAACACAACAATCAATTGAAAAAAAATAATCTGTAGATTAATCATAAAGTGGTAGCCCTAGATTCAATGGGACCACATACCACAGCCTTAATTGACCATAAAGTTGAACCAACGCCTCTGTAAATCTGTTTCCAGGGAGGGTGAATATTAGAACTAACCTGAAAGTAGGATTTACTGCTGGACTCTTGTCTTAGACTGCATTACACATACTTGGGTGATCTTAAAACACTGGCAGGTGACTGGATCACTCATTTTAGATGAGGAATTTCAAGAAATCTGTTTTTGCAAAAGCAATGCTTTCATTTACAAAGCATCTTAGTAAAGGGGAGTAACGATGTTGCAGTTTGTCAACGTTTTATCTGCAGGTTTGAGGGGGCATTAAGCAGCCAACTCCCCATTCACCAGTGATGTGAGAGCTATCTTTGATTACCAGCTGCTTCATGAAAACCACGGACTGCAGGGTCACAGTAAAGATCTAGGCCTTAATTACCCACTCAAATACGAAAAACTGTTTCCTGTTAGCTTCACCTTATTGATACTCTGTTTAAATTTCCCCAGTTGACAGTGACAAGGCCACGATGAAAGACTGTCTGGTGTCTGGGTGAGGCTGCAATGGGTGTTAAATTCAAGTGTGTTAACATCGGCTCATGTTAGCTGGATTTGGGAATACTTTTAAGGAAAATGGTGGATTATCTGTTTAATCAACGACTATTACTAAGTCCCTGAGGCCGACGTGACAAGCTAGCTCCGTAGCATCACCACCGTTGAGCCCGTTAGTACAGCTCTTAGCTAGCACTTAGCACCAGGCCAGAAAGCCGGCGTCTTTCCTGCCGCCGCTCACCCTCATCGTCAACGTCATCCTCGAAGTCCTCCGGATCGCTGAAGGAAGGTTCCTCCTCTTCATACTCTGGGTCGTCCGCCATGTCCACCGTATCTTGCATTTAACAGGACTTAGAGACGGATTTCTCACTACAACGGAGCAAAAATCCCAAAAATGGAGAGGCTGGCGGTCTTCGACCGGTGTGGCACCATGTGCGACTACGTGAAAATGGACGATGTGACGGAAACGTAACACCGGAACCTGATCGGAGCCATGACGCGCTGCGTGGAAGCGTTAAAGCTGTAAATCACAGGGATGGGCAGCATGTAGTCCCCGCGCGCGTACTTTGGCCTAACCGCCCGTTAGCAGTTCGGTGAATGGTGCAGCTGCGCGTGTTATAACGGTCACATTTTACACTGAGGAAAGAAAGAAGAGGGAAGTCACACACCGGTGGATCTGAAAGTATTTCCCGCGAGATAGACGGTTAGAAAAACTACAAGAAAACACCACATTTTGTTTTTTAAAGCTGTAACAGAAAACTTAGCTACATTCCAGCTATATTTCCAGATATGTATGTGCTTCAATGTAACTGTTAGCGGTGACCCGTCTGCTGTTTAGCATCTTGAGTTTTTGTTAACACACACTCAGGTTAGTGGTTAGTACCATGGACAGAGAGTGTGTGTCGCTGCTGCCCCGAGTCTGTGAGGTGCTGGTGGACTCAGGGAGGTCTCTGCCCGATGACACCAGCCTGGAGAAACTGCTGGACTGGTTCACAGGGCTCACCAAGGCCGGTTAGTACTGAAATACCTGGTGGGATAGTTCGGTCATTTTTCCTCACAGCAGAGAGCTGCTCTGACCTCTCAAAGCAGAGCTGTCAGCTGTGTGCTGTGCTGAGATAATTTGTAGATCCTTCCCTAATTTAAATGGTACTCCAAAGGCACAAGTTATTGCAGTGAGAAGTTAGGTAGGTAGGTTAGGTTTAGATACAAGGCTGGATTACCACATCCCTTGGACAGAAAAGTCCTGCATAACAATTCATTATCCTACTCAAAATTACCTTCAGGACTTCTGCACATGTGAAACACAAACCTGTAGGACTTTTCAAATGGCTAAGTGATATTTTTCTTCTGTAACAACATGTTTCAGAAAAGTGCACCATTCAGATTTCGTCCTTTGTTCAGGGTTCAATATAATCACATTAGGCAAAGATGGAGCTGCAGCTAAGGTTTATTTTCATTATCAGTTAATTGATCAGGGAGAGAAAAACGCAAGGTAACATCTTCAGATGTCCTCTTTAGAAAGCAAAGCAGCGAATCTCACAAATGACAACTTAAAATGGTAATTTTTTTCTCAATTGATCTATCGGTTAATGTGCTAATAGTTTCAGGTCCACATTTAAGATGCGGGGATCAGCAGTTGTTTGGAAATTGTGCTTGAAAAGCGACTTAAACAAATAATCAACTATCAAAATAGTGGCAGACCAATTTTCTCTCAATGCAGTGACTGAGATTAATCAGCTAATTGTTTCATATCTAAACTGAATTTATGAGATGAATCCTATGATGTAGAGGGGAGGGGTTATGAGTCTTTTGATACCTTTATTATTTTTCTCGATATTCCTACATAATTGGAACTTCCTTGAGGGTTACTCAAGCCCTGGATGGTTTGATAGCTAAGAAATCTGTATCACTGTCTTATGTTTTTCTCCTGATGAAGGGGGATCTCTGCTGGAGACCTTCCCATGTCTGCCTGAGTTCATATCCACTGTGGTTAACAAAACATCATCAGACCCCGGTGTTATCTCCTTCACTCTCAGACTCTCTGGGTTAATAGCTGCGACTGAGGACGGCTTCAGAATACTTCAGGTAGAACTCATGACACCTTGAACTTTTAATAAACTGTCATCAATAATTATTCTATAGCCAGCCAGCACTGACTGTAACCTGACTCTGGTGATGTCCCCTGGCTGCAGGAGCGCTCCATTCTGGACCTTGCCTTTAACCATCAGCACTGGCATGAAGCAGGGCTCTGGGAGGATCCTTGCATACGGATCGGCTGGATCCAGGGCCTAAGGAGCATGCTGCAGCACTCAAGGGCTCTCAGTTTCTTTGTACAAGCCGGTGACTCTCCTCTCCTCACACGCAGACTATAGGCCTAAATTCATAGTTTAAACTGAGCATTTTACAATTCAATGTTTTAAATTCGGACACATTTTTTATGTTTGATTCTCCAGATTTCACCCTGCCACTCCTACAACTCCAGACAGACGCAAGCCTATTTGTTGCCTCAGCCGCCAATCAAATGCTCGCCCACATCCTGCTCTTCTTTCAGCCCACGTCGCCTGCAGGATTTAACGGCGTAGATAAGAAACACGGTGATGGCAAGATGACACGACAAGCCTCCATCGCAGACATAGAGCACTCAGGCATCCCTATGGAAACCAGCCAAGATTACACTGCTGTTGTTACAGCAATCTCAGAGTACCTCAAGGAGTCGCTGGTTCCCAAAGAAAACACAGGGCTTCATCAGAGTCTGCAGATCCTCAAACTCCTCACTCTGCTCCTAGCCCAGGCCAGGCCTTCTCTCCGGGATAAGCTGCTCCAGACAGTTGCAGGCTCTCTGGAGGAACTGGCGACAGCAGGCTACAGTCAGCTCACGCTGCCTCTGATGGACATTATTCTGGCTGCATACAGGTTGACCACCTCTCTCATATGGCCGCAGACACTGTAGAGATTTACAGAGCTTTAATGTTTCCTAGGGGAAGATTAACATGCAGTATGGATTTGGGACGTAGCTGTAGACTAAATGAGGTGCTGCAGTATGATGATAGTAAAACAAGTTTTAATGAGTGGGGTTGGTTTTAAAAGTCTCTCCATGTTTTTCTTCAGCAGCTCCAGCACTGATGGATGTGTCCCAGACCAAGGCGTCACTCATCTTCTGTCCTCCATGTTGAAAATGGACAAACCCTCTGACCTCATTCATGCTGCAGCTGCTTTTCTCCGCAGAGGCAATCAGTAAGCATCTGTTCACAGAATGATTCACACTCACACAGTTTGCAGAGATTTTAGTTTCTTTTTCTGTTTTGTTCCTGCTCAGGGACACTGTACACACAGCCCAGGCTGTGAGAATACTGCTCCTACCCCTCCATATTATAACTGGTCAGACTCTACTGGGCACAAACACAGCAGGTAACGTGCAGAGATATACAGATTAAAAAGTGGAAAAAGTCTCTTGTTTAGCTTCTGTGTGACTAATGATATTCTCTGCCTCTGCAGTAGAAGAGCATCAGTTTTCAATGGTAGAACAGCTGAAGACTAAAACCCCCTGCATCTCTATGATTTGTGTCTGTCTGACAAACACGTCACAGATCATACTCATGGTAAGAATGCAAGGACATCCAAGAATACAGAGGAAGAAGTGGCCTGTTTGTTATGTGTGGCAGCCTAACATCTCTGTCTCTCTCTCTCTTTTTATTCCTCAGCCTCCTGATGTACTCCCCTGTCCTCCAGTTTTAATTGTCACAGCAGTTCTGTCACTGTTAAGGATCTGCAGCGGAGACTCTTCCTGCTTGTCCGCTGGCTGTGCTGAAGTTTTCAGGAATGTAATCGGCAGCGGCAAAGTTCAGAAATGTGCTCTAGAGGCTCTGACGGGTCTCAGCAGCAGCCCAGGTAAAAACAGTAGAAAATGTCAGCCACGTGATTTAAACTAATTTGTGTCTAGATGTCTTTATGAAAGTATTAAAGTAAATTTAACTTAATAAAACAAACGTTAAATCAGTCAAGTTACAGGATGCAAAATTGTATATGAAATAATACAATATGTATATGATATAATACATATGTATATGTATATAATACATATGTATATAAAATGAATGCTATTATAATAAATAGAAATAATGGTATTTTCCTTGTATGTGTTTCAGGAATGAAAGACAAGCTGACTGAAGTGTTCACAGTTCTGATACAATATCTGAACAATCCTGACTTGGACCCCACTGTAAGTTTCTGTGCACGTCTGTGTCCATTACAACACACACACACACAAGACTTTCTTGTGCTTTATTTTGTCTTTGTCACTCTACTGCCAGCAAACACGTAGTTACAACATGAGCCTTTCTCAGACCACACCTCACACCCTCCAACAGCGAGTCATCAACATCAGTGCTGACTGTGTTTGTGTTCATTGTTCATCTATTAGTTGCTGCTCCAGCTAAGTTAGATATGCAATATTATGATACAGTTGATAACAACTTGAAGGTTACATTGTATTTAGGATGAAATATAACTTTCTGGCGATTGTAAAGTGTTGTATATTAACTCTTATTAAAGTATTGAAAGGACTGTTGCAAAAACCAAGCAGCTTATGAACGCAAGGAGGATGGGAGTAAGTTTTATTTGGGATTAGTCATGGTTACAAAACATTACAACAAAATTTCTGTTTCTGTTGGATAGAGCTAAGTTCGCCCTGAGGCTTGCAGCTGTATTTATACCCCACACCTTAAAGAAGGTTCCTCCCTACAGCTGAGTGTGTCTAAAACAAATCATACCATCACTGATGGTCTTAACCTGTGTAAAGATATACCTGTTCACCTCGGTTCTAGAGCTTTTTAAAACCATTCTCATTAAACTTGCTGTATCTGTGTTTCTCAGGTACTACACAAGTCCTACCAGGCTTTAGTGAAGTGGATGAGTGTGTGTAAAGACCTCTCCCTTATAACACACCAGCTCAGACAAGGTGAAGTTCATCAGCAACCTCCTCACTGAAGCTCATAAATACTCTTGAATCAACACAGACAGCAGACTCTGCTCTTTTTGTGGCATTTTGTGACATTATAATGCGTGTGTATCCCTGTTAGATCTCAGCGAGGTGGTGAAGAAACGTGTGTGTGACATGCGTTGGGAGGTGAGAGACTCAACTGTGGAGTTTGTGGGAAAACTGGCAAGTGTTGTGAGTTCAGCTGAGGAGCCCTGTGATGCGCCTGAGGCTTTGTTGGGCGGCTGCTGTAGCACTCCTCTCCTCAGGGAGGCGCTGCAGGATCCAGAGAGTTACGTGCGAGCCAGTGCCATCTCTGCACTGGCACAGACACTGGCGCACAGCTGGCAGCAGGGGGCAGCGCTCACACAGGAGCAGGTAGGCAGAAATTATTTCAAGACTACAGGGAGGAACTTGCTGCAGCGTAGGATACTGAGTCTAAGGGTTTGAGCTTTCTTTGGACAAGGTTCTCAAATGTTCGATCAACAGTTTGTCTTACATTACAGTACTGAATGTTTTGGCAGTCTCCAACTATCGACAAAATCTAAAATTTGTAGGGCTTTAAAAGTAATCATCAGGATCTTCAACTGAATTCTAAAATGAATAGAGAAGGGAGAGACGTGTCCCGATAAGGGTCGGTCACCAGTTTGACAAAATAATCACAACTCAACTCGCAAATAAAATATTGAGTGGGTTTTGAGCTACAGGTGTTGCATGTGTCTAACCTGCTCAGTATATAATTGACCTCAAGCACTTTAAGTTCAATTTAAAGGCCCTACACACCCATCGGAAAACCCATAGGTGTATTCTCTTATTTTACCTGATTAGACCTCTTGTCAAGACTGTGTTGGGAATGTACAGACTGTGTGCTTGACTGAGATCTCCATCACCACCTTCCTTTGTTCTCACTAGGGTGGGACAAACTTAAACATTTATCTCTCATCTTAGGTTTCCTCATGTAATTCCCAGCATTGCCAGCCAGAACCCAAAGACAAAACAGATGCAATCAAACAAATGAGGGAAAAGAAAAGTGCACAAACACAGGGAAGACAAAAAAAATCACTCTAACCCCTTCAGAGCTACCCACAAAACATGTAATCATTGTTTCATTACAGTCATAAGTACATCTTGGAGTTAGAGGACTCCCTTGACTCAAAAAAATGACAAAACGGACCAAACAGTGTCCACCCCTCAGCCTTGATGTCAGTATTATCATTCAGAATTCAGTGGTACTTAGGAAAAACACATCAACACCGTGACCAAAGTAACTTTGTTTGCTTGAGGTTTGCTATTTTTAAAGGGCCAGTGTGTAATATGTATGGGTATCTATTGGTGTATAATCACCTATAACTAATTATTGTTATGTTTTTGTTTGCTTAGAGTGAGCCATTTATATCTACATAGGGAACGGGTTCTCTTCCATGGAGCCCGCCTTGTTGCACGGCCATGTTTCTATGTAGCCATTATATGTACAGTTTTACTAAATACAATATCTAAACAAACCACTTGACAGGACAGAGTAGTCATTGCGGTAGCTAACACCATTTTGACGACCACCGTAGAAACTCTGACACTCTTGTGTATTCAGTTGGTTGCAATCTGCGTTCTCACCACTAGATGCCACTAAATCCTACACACTGGTCCTTTAAGAGTCAGATGCAGAAATTGTCACTCATGCATTCATATTATCTAGAATTGACTAACATGCTCTTCACATACCTACCATTTTGTATGAGATAAACTTGACCATACTGATAATCCTAACTCTCTGTGTCCATCCAGACTGACATAGTGAGCCGACTGCTTGAAATTCTCTCCCAGGACATAGAGGGATTCGCCAGGAGGGCAGTTGTGCAATATTTCATCACCTGGTTTTCTTCATGCTCCTCACACACATCTCCCTCATCATCTCCCTCCTCCTCCTCTCTCTGATGAACTCTGTGAGCTCCGTCCTCTCTCTAGGCAGCGTTGACCTGGACTGGGAGGTCAAAGTTCACACTCTGGAGCTGGCTGAGCTGCTGCTAGATGAAGCCTTTTCAGGTCACCAGGGGTACAGGAAGGGCTCGAACAACCATCATGCCTCGCTACACCCATACGCTATGGTTTCTGGTCAGACTTATACGCTTCACACACACGCTGGGACACGCACAGAGGGTGTGGAGACAGACTTGGCCGGCGTGTTGAACGATCTGGTGGAGCAGGGAGTCGTCTCAGCTTTGTTGAGTGGTCTGGTTGACTGTGATAGACCTGTGGGTCTGAAGGCCTGTCAGCTGCTGATTACACTCAGAGAAACAATCTGTCCTCTGTTGCTGGATGCAACTGCTGCTGTGGCAACAGTCGCTGAGGTGTCCTGCAAACTGCCTGGATGGGGTTGGGGGCGGGAGATTAGAAAAATACTGGGGTTGAAGAAGTGCGATCAGGCTAAAGAGGCAGATGTCGCTGCTCAGAGATGTTTCAATGGGAGTAGACTCTGGAGACTGCGCTGAGGTGGAGAAGGAAGGCGTGAGCGAGGGAGGCGACAATGTGCGTGCTGGTGTGTGTGAGGTGCTGCAGTCTCTGGGTTTAGACGTGAGGCTGGACGTACTGACTCAAAGCAGCGACCACGTCCAAAACTCTCCCCTCTCTCTGCTGCAGGAGATACTGACTGCGAGTGCTGCACACACTCGACCAGACGCACAACCAGGGCAAGAAGTCATAGTGGACTGTTACCGACACACACACACACATAATATCTTAACTCACACATGCTACATTTGCCTTAACGATGCTGTTATATGTTGGTTACCTGAGTCAAAAATGAATTGCTCTGATTTTACTGATTGTGAATATAAGCAATATGGCTAGTGATTTTTGACTTTACAAAATGTTTATTAATAAATATATTCACCTTAAACAACTTATAAACATCTCAACAGTTTGAGAATTTTTATTTATTATTAGAATTTATTAAATCGATTTTTCATGATATAATGTTGAATTTCCTAGAGATTTTTAATATACACTGATCTTATCCAATAGTTGCATATGTCTCCAGGTCTACATATTGAACCAGTTTGAGTCCCACAGGCCTCAAACTGGAGATCCTAACGTCCCAAACCCATGTTCATTTATGCCTGACTGAATCCAAAACCTATTTTTACTTTATTTCTCCATTCACCGCGTTAGCTCACCAGGCTGATTCAACTCTTCCCTTTGTGCACACCACTGGTCATCTCCACAGACGTGGAGATGATTGGCAACAGTCACACCCTCGTCTGCGGACAGCAAACAAAAAGCAACATCTAGCAGGTGGCAGTAGCTGACTCCTATGCAGGTGATGGCAGAAAGAAAGACAAAAATTTTTTCAACAGATGTGCATGAGATGAATGACTAAAAACATGAATAATGTTGATGTCGAAAAGAAAATAAGTCCAAATACCTTAGATTTGAGAAACACATACATGTTTTGTCAGGAACCTTATTGGAACTTATATATAGACTTACATAGAACCTAAACCTTTCTGCTAAATATAAAAGAATGAGCAACTGAATCAGCTGTTTCCACCTTGTAGAGAGACTTCTGTGATAACGATAAGAAGAGGTTGGTAAACTCTCCAGGTCATCGCACCGTATTCATTTTTCATCCTTTCCCCTTCTGTCTCTCTTTTCCACCATCCGCTGTCGCTGATTTCCCAGTGGAAAATGCTTCAATAAAGCCCCAGAGTTTAAAGAGTGTGTAGACATCATAGATGGAGTCAGATGGAGTGGCAGTCGCTACCTGCAGTACACACACTTCCAGCTCAGTCACATGGAAGAGCAGAGGGACAATATCGCCGCGAGAGAAAACCTCCTCATTAACCAGAGTAGGATGTCAGCGCGGTTGCACATTACACACACACACACACACACACGCCGATTTTTCACTGATTATTTCATCCAGCATGGAAAATATCAACCCTGCTGTGCCTCTACTCACACAGTTGTACTCTCTTCGTCTGCGAAGGAAACTATTTTTGTGGTTGACCTACCGTTGTGTCTGTATGGAGTGGCTCTTTCTTTATACAGCATCAGAAGCAGATGAGATCAGTTTTCGAAAGGGACATTATCAAGGTATGTTTGCGTGTATGTGTGGGCTTAAAGCGAGGCTTTAAAACTTG
>BRZM01000013.1:3209843-3273812 GCA_033238685.1 Lates japonicus | reverse complement strand
CTCCTGCCAGGTTGGCTCAGAGCCTGCAGCATCACACACACAGAGCAGATACAGGAAGTTACTCAAACAACAGTTATGGTGTGTGTGTGTAGCAGGTGACTATTTATCTACATGATGCTTAGTTTTTATTCCAAGTGATGTGAACATCCAGACTCTTACCCCCACCAGAACTCTACGATTGGCTGACAGGGCGCTTTCTGAAAGAGAATTTCTCTTTGAGACCCTTCAGTTATTGTCCACCACGTCAGGTTACACACCTGGGAGAGGCGAGCGAGGAAATGCAACGAAATGTAATTTACTAACTAGCCATTAAATTTCGGCATAAATATAGCCTATTTTAAATATAGAGAGGCTGAATGTGGGTCTTTAATGACAATATCCTGACTTAGAGGAAAAGTTCGACATTGTGGGGAAGATGCCTGTTTGCTTTCTTACAAAGAGTTAGATGGGAAGATTGACCCCACATTCATGCATGTACAATAAATAGGAAGCCGGAGCCATCAGTCTGTTAGCTTAGCTTAGCACAAAGAATGGAAAAAGAGGGAAACTACTAGTCACCTCCCAACACCTCTTAAGCTACATATAAATATGTTAGAGACCTTCGGAGATGGGTTGTCGGTGAGTTTTGTTACATTTGGACAGAGGCAGGCTAGCTTTTCCCCCCCGTGTTCAATCTTTATGCTAAGCTAAGCTAAGTTAACCCACTGCTGGCTGAAGCTTCATATTCAACAGACATGAGAGTGGTATCAATCCTCTAATCTAAGTCTCCACAAGAGACCATTTACAATCTTATATAAATATTGTATTGATTGGGTATTGAGTATTTTATTCTTAGCGTATGCTTCACCTACGTCACAACACAGAGCATTATAGTTAGCAAGTGCTATATTTTTATGCAATTGATTCTTAGGTAGATTTTTGGGGCACATAAAGAACTGACAAACACTGACATTAGTTATCTGTGTGGACAAGGGAGGCTGTAGATAAATGTAGCGAGCATAGTTTGTACATATGAGGTTATGGATGAATGTGATAAAAGAGTGGTGTGTCTGCTGGAAACAGAGGAGGTTAAGAAAACCTGCCTGATTTTCTAGTTTTGGCTAATTCTCTTGAAATATGTTTTATCAGAAAGGTTGCTGTTTGCCTTTTGAGTTCATACATGGGCCACGGTAAGAGTGAAAAATGGGCCACCTAAAATAATAAGACTTGAAATATGAAGCATTTGGTGTGTCATTCTATTGTGTGCAACAGTACTGCTGCTGTACTTCAAGTCTGTACTCTGTAGTTGTTGATCTTTTGGATTTAGATAGGCAAGGCCTCTGTCTTCTAACATAAAGGCCGATAATCTGCTCCCAAATGTTCAGCTGCATGTTTCTTTACCTCAGATTCATCCCTGTTTTCTTTTTAGTCGATAACATTACAGGTGTATCAACAGAAAAACTATATTACCTAAGCTTAACTCCCTAATAGTTCTGTTATTTACCATATCTATGTGTACACACCTGCTCAGGGCTGGGTGGTGGCGTGAGCAGTGATACTATAGTAACCACGATAGCAGTGAGGCCACAGAGCAGAATGGCGAAGTGGAGGTAGTGGACACTGCGCAGGACTGCAGGTGCAGAATCCACGATGCCACATCTGGGAGGAGGGAACGCAAACTCCAGCACCATCCTACACACACCCACCACCAAACCCACCATCAGGCCCCAGAATGCACCCTGAAAACACACACATACAAACAAATGCAGATGACATTATATGCCCTCCTGAAGTCATGTACTGATCTTCCTGCTGCTGACAGTTCCAGTCTAATTCCTGGAGCAGCCCTGGGTTACACTTGGGTGTGTTCGGCTCGTAAAACTCTCACTTTCCCACCACTATAATCTGTCGTGTTTGACGTGTCGCATATTTCTGCGCACGTGCAGTGACACAAATAGCTCTTTGTCTCCTTCTCTTTTCAGCCCTCATCTAAGAATGTGATCTGTGCGGTTCAACTTAACACACATCAAAACAATCCCCCTGTCAAGACACACAAAGCAAACACCTATACCTCTACTTTGCTTGTCATTACATTTTCTCACTTGTCCTCCTCCCTCTTTTCTCATTCCTTATGCTCTTTACTCTAAACCATTTCTCTCTTTGATCTCCTTCTGTACATGTGAACAAAAACATTTAAGGTAACAGGTATTGTTGTTGTGACGTTGACAATTATTGTGAAATGTTTTCCTGGCTGAAGTTAATGTGAAGCTTAGGACATATACTTTTTTGCAATGATCCTAAAATGTTAATTTCTAGGATAAATACAAAGGGAGATAGAGATTTCCACGTCGTAAGATGCTGCATGTGCTAGATATAATGACACTAATTACAGGGTTTAGTGATGTTTTTATGAGCTTATATTTGCTGCTCTAGTTCAAAGAGTGCCTCACATTCCCACATAAATAAGTCTGACTTGTTTGCTCTCTGCAGCATCAGCATGTGACACATCCTGTGCGGTGATGTGTGCCCTTTGACCCCATGAGTCAACACTATTTACTCTTAAAAGCAATATGCTCAACGTGTTTAGCTGTACAAATAAAAAGTACACACCTTTTGTGTAACTGTACTGTCACAAGTGAAATGTTAACGTCAACAAAGAGACGGCTGTGACATTTTATAGCACCTCCAGTATACATGGATTTGGTCTTTTGCAGGCATCTGGATTTACACTGTGCTAAATTCTGTATAAACGTAAAACATTTTTAGACATCTAGGCAACTTTGAACCACATTTCAGTGACTATACATTAATGTGTAGTAAGTTGTGCTGTTAAAACAATGCTAACTGCTCCGTGAGGCTGTCCTCAGGCAGTACTTTGGGCTAAATGCTCAGTATCATTATGCTAACATGCTTGCAGTGACAATGCTAACAGGCTAATGGTAAGCAGATGTTTACCATATATCTTAGTTTATGTGTGTAGGCACTGTGGCATTTGCTAATTAGCAATAAACACAGTACAGTACAACTGAGCCTGATGGCACTGTCATTTCCAGGTGTTTTGTATTGGACAAATTATAACATTGATGGTGCTACATGAAATGTTAAGGGGCCACCAAAATTATTACAATTAATCCTGAAGGGGACAAGAATGTGTGTACCAAAATTTCATGTTTATCCTTCTAGTAGTTGTTGAGACATTTCCCTAAAAACTAAAAATGTTGACATGGTGGTGCTACAAGAGGAAAAGTCAGGGTATCACCAAAGTCAGTAGGATTTATCTTCTGGGGACCGTGAATACCATTATGGCAAACTGTTTAGAAGTTGTTGATATATTTAAGTCTGAACTAAAGTGATGGAAAGACCGACTGACAGACTGACACTGCCACATACACCACTAGCATGGCTTAAAATGATTTTATATAACAACAAAGACGTCCTTTGACCTTCTAATTACCAAATCAGTATTTTCTGGGCTGTTGTCAACTCACATTGTATCCACAGGCAATTTCATTGTAAATCCACTGTAATAAAAGTAAAAGGTGAAACTAAAATAAAGTATACACTGAAGCGTCATTCAAAGGTGGATAGGAGTAAAATTCACATTACATTAAAGGGGAAAACCCGTTTCACCCTGAAAAACCTAAGAAAATCCTCTACATTTCAGTAGTTGAGCAGCATGCCAACAGAAAGCAGACACACCCAGGACTTGTCTGTAATAAAACAGAGATTGAATCTTGAATATCCAGGACTGGTCTTTACTTGTAGCTGAACAGCATTTCAACACTTGTGTTTTGAGCTCCAGGCTAACACACACTCGTACTACAGCATTGTTATCTCTTTCACCCGACTCTGATTTCTTTATCTTCAAATAATCGCACTTTCCCTCACTTGCACTCTGTTATCAGACAAAAACAATCACTTTCATTTGTTAAAGTGAAAGAGCAGCACACTCATGCCCGTCCCTGCAGAGGAAATAATAAACAATACTCTTCTTAACACACAAACTTTATGGTGCACACACACACATGGACTCCACACAAAGCTGTGGGATGTTTGCACTTAACTGGATCCCATGTGAGGCTAATAAAACTGCACACCAGTACAGTGCAGGAGAAAGGACAAACAGTGCGCAGAGGAAAACCTCAAAACTCCAGAATGTTCTGCTGAGTAGCTCAGTGTCCAGAGTCGACTAAACTTTGAATTAAGTCTGGACAAGTTTCACTCATGTATGTTTCCTGTGTATGATGAAGATTGATGAGTAATTTGAAGTTATTGTATAGTTTCTGGGAACTTGTGATTGGTAATTTTTCTTTTGCTGTTCTCTGGCATTTTACCAGCAAAACCATGAACTGATTAATGGAAAAGTCAGATTAATAGTTAATAAAATTATCAGAAATTGCAGCACCAACTGTTATATGTGTGTGGACTCCTAGAGGACCTGCATGTGTTTTTGTGTGTCACATACCTGCTCATTGGTCCTCTTCCAGAAGACAGCCAGAGTGAATACAGCAGTGACCGGTGGAGCGAGGTAGCTCGTCACAGACTGGATGTAAACGTATAGTTGTCCACTGTTGGCCGACTGTAGGATGGGGATCCACACCACACTCACCACCACCAAGATCACTGTCACAATCCTGCAACAAACATTTAAAGCAGATCTGTTTCTTCTTCTATACACACAAGCCTCTCTTTTCTTTACTGATCCTGGTGTGAAACATTCACCCTCCACAGCACTGACAGGGTTTTTCTCTGACCACTGCCACTACCTGCCAACCAGCAGCAGCTCTCTCTCTGAGGCCTGGGGGCGATGTTTCTTCCAGATGTCCATGGTGAAGAGTGTGGAGCTGCTGTTGAAGATGGAGGTCAGCGAAGACATCAGAGCTGCCATCATCACCGCTATCATAAGCCCCCGCAGCCCTGTCGTGCACACACAGATGCCACAGATACATGCGGGTGAGAAATAAAATCAAAGCAGCTGACATGTTCAGAGACTAAAATGTGCTGCATTCTCACCACTTGGCATGAGTTCAATGACCAGTTTGGGAAAGGCGATGTTGGAGCATCCCACTTCAGTTCCACACACTCGCACACACTCCTCAGGATCCACACATCCCACAGAGTCTGAAACATGAGGACAGTCAAATATCTTTCACACACAGGAGTTGAAGAAGAAACTGAATATTTTACTCATGCAGAATTCATGTAGTCTCTGATTTCTGCTTAAGAACATGCAGACGAACTGGGCTAAAACCCTAGCTCATTACTTAAATAGGTCACTGAAACAAATGTATGTATATTAATGTATATTATGGAAGACAGTGATAATATAGAATATTATATATATAATATATATAAATAATTGGCCTTTATTTTGCATTAAAAGTGTCTTAACTAGATACTTTTTATTTAATTCTATTAATCTGTTAACTAAGATTACAAGATTTTGCTCAAAAAGTGTGACCTGTACATGTATAAAACAAAATTTTGCTGAATTGTTATTTAAAAAAAATTATTTTCATTTCATTTCATCCTCTTTTATTGCATCTTAATGCTGTGTTTCCCAATGTTTCATAAGCACTTTGAACCGCATTGTATGTATGAAATATGTAGGCTATAATAATAAAGGTGTGATCATGTTCAATTCTTGTACATACTGCTATTATGGGACATTAGACTCACAAAGAAAAAGTGGCCTTCTTTACATTTTCCCTTTGATTAATCCTGTAAATTAAATTTTCAAACTCCATTCTGTGCTTTATTTTACTCTTTGAACTTCCCTATTGCTGAAAGGTGCTGAACAAATAAACAAATAAACCTTGTCTTGGAAATACACTGTGACATTAAATCTCTGCAATGTCAAGCACATTACTTTGAATATTTTGAACATTAGATACACAACATTAACATTAAACCTGCTAGGTGGCAAAAAGTGGACTCACAACAAGGGTCATTTGTCTGTTGCTTGGAAACCTTAAACCTGACCTCATTTTTTTCTTAAAACTCATGCAGACATTCATTACTTATTTCTCACAATGTTTTATCAGCAGAAACCTCTCAGTGAAACATCACTGACCAGCAATCACAGAGAAAAACGCTGAGTGTGTGCTCTGGATTACCTAAATAGGACAACTAACTTTATCCTATATTATATCTTCAAACACAATAAGTTTAAAAGTGTAACTATAAGCTCATATAGAGAAGAATGTACCATTTAAAACACAATAAAGTCCCATATAGCCATTAAAACTTATCACACTGGGTTAGATATCACACTGTCTTTCGTAGGGGTTCGACATGGGATGAAAAACATCCCTGTCCAGGCAGGAGGGTGGAGTTTCAACCCTCCCTTTCCTCACCCAACTACCGGACACTCCGCCTATCTGCCCCCGGTAACTGAGCTTCCGTTGCCGAATTCCAGGGTCAGAGACACACCGGTAACTTTACCACGCCGGACCTGAAAGCCGGAGGGACGTTTAAAAGGAGCATAAGAGAAGATAAACGGCGGTGGACTCGGACCGTAGTGAAAGTTGTTGACTCGTACGCGCCACGTTTGTGAAATTTACAACTTTTTTTGTCTTTCGGGGAACTCAACAGTTGCCATTTTTAACAGCTGTGACCCGCCGCTGTCAGACTTGAGCTCCGACAAAGAGACGAGGAAAAGTGATTCGTCAGCGCCATAGTTGGAGTTAGTCACCCACAGTTTCAACACATTTTTAAAAGGGAGGATTAATGACTTATTTCTCTATCTCAAGTGAGTGTTCCGCTTTGGACTGACTCACTGGCAGACACTTACATACACTCATCAACCCAGACAGCTGCCTGCCTGCCTGCCTGTCTGTCTACCCGCCTCCTGTTCCATGTCTGCCGGGCCCCGGGGCGCTTGGAGCAGCTGAACCGGGCCGCCGCTGCAGATCCCCGGCCCCTGTCAGGTGAAAGGCGTGGCCCTGGGCGGGAGGAGAGGGGAGCTTTGTTCTAACACCTGAGTGAGTGTGGGTGAGTAACCTGATATCTGGGCTGAGTTGGAGCCCGTGCTGAGGAACTGTCCTGGTGGTTTATCTCCCTCTGATCAAAATCGTCCCGTACCGGAGGATTTCACGAAACGGGCCCAGGTCACGCGGACACGTTATGGACCGTAATGACAGATCGCACTGTTTCGAGGTTTGACCCTACGGACCGACAACTGGAAACTGGGTCAGAGTGGTTTCAGTACTTAACTGTTTATTGACCGGTGCGTACACCGAGGCCATGGCGCTGTCTCAGATCCAATGTCTGGACGACCACCACGTCAACTGGCGCGTGAGCGAGAGCAAACCGGAGTTTTTCTACAGCGAAGACCAACGGCTGGCGCTCGAGGCTCTCATCACTAAGGGCCGCGACGCCTTCACGGACTACACCCGCGAGCATGGCGTCCGGGAGTTCCTCTCAGAACCGGAGCTGGAGCGGATCGCGCACACGGCGGAGGCCTACCGGCCCGGGTACGAGCATCATCAGAAACCAGAGACGCCGGGCCCGGGGAACCTCACACCGGGGTCCGGGGAAGAAGCTGGAGACGGTGAGGTGTCGCTCCAGTACTGGCCAGACCGGTCTGAGGCCTCGGTGGCTGAGCTGGACCTGGGCTGGCCTGAGGCCATCTCTTACCGAGGGGTGACTCGTGTGACCGTGCACACCCAACCTCCAACCGACGGGTACACGCACATCAAGGAGGTGGTGCGGAAGACCATTGCATCAGCCCAGAAGGTGAGAGAAGAGGATGGTGATGATGATGGTGGTATAATGTGGTGATAAAGAAAGTTCAGGGACTCTCCACCAAAGTCGAACAGAAAAAAAACCAAAACAGAAACCAGGGCCAGAAAGTAACCAAATGCAGTTACTCAAGTACTCCAGTAACCTACATTTTGAGGTACTTGTACCTTATCTGAGTAAATCCATTTTACACTACTTTTTATTCCAAATGCACTACAGACAAACATTTCAGAGGGAAAATCAAAGTGTGTACTCCACTTCATTCATCTAACTACAGTGAGCTAGTAGTTAATTTTAAGATCAAGATTTGACTTGATAACTCCATAAACTACAATGCACAACCATAAAGTATTCAGTATTTCACAAAATAATCAAAGATTAGAGAAAAGTCCAAAGACTGAAAACTGTGTTTGTGTTTGTGATACTTAGTTTTTCCTCTTTCCTCGCCCATCAATCATCTAGCAACCTCTCAGATTTATCTTGTTGGCAACCACTGGACTAAATTTCAAGTCCAGTCCAAGATTACACTTGTGTTGAATTATGGAATGTAATTATATTGTAATGTGTTTTTTGGCTTCTCTATTTATATAATTCTTGTGGACAAAACACATTTTAATGTAATACGGTCCAATACAAAAACACCACAGTATGTAGGCACAAAATGTACCACAACACTGAGTGAAAACAAAGGCAACCACTGTAAAAATCTGAACAAAATCTGAGGTAAGGTGGTATTTATTGCACTGCTACTGAATGCACCACATTACATCATGGTTTTAATTTTTTTATTTTTTCTGGTTGCTCAGTGTATAATGCAGTTCTCTACCACAACACCACACGCTACAAAGCTCTGCTTATGTGGCACCGTGAAGAAAAGCACTTTACAAGTTTCACAAAGGTTTGCAGGGCTTTTGTGTTCAGCAAGGAAATGATTAGTTGGTTAATCGATAAGTTAATTAATAGAAAATAAATGGGTAGGCATTTTGAAATTCAGTTTTTTAGTCAAAAAACAAAACATTCTCTTGTTCTAGCTTCTCCAGGTTTTACAGGTTACTCTCTCATACATGATAATAAACTGCAGATGTTTTTTGTTCAATACATCTGACAATGTGACTGTTGGGTCTGAGACGTTATAATGAGCACATTTCACTGCTCAGTGACATTTAAAGAAAATAATTAGTGAGCAATGAACAGAGAAAATAATTGGCATGAACATAATTGTTAATTGCAGTGCTAATTGTGCCAAGCTGCATAATATTATCAAGTGTTTTTATCAACCCTCCTCTAGTTCACCATCATTGTTTACTTTATGTGAAATCACTGACAAATTAAGATTGACTGTGATCAGAGGTTTGACTTCCTTGTCTGTTCTGCACTTTGCTTTATCACATATCTACCAAAAATAATCAGACGTTGGCTTTTTTGGACTGAATCTCATTATTTGTTTCTGTCTTGTCTCACAAACCTACTTCCCCTTCTCCATTTCTCTCACATGTGCCAACTCACACATGCATCCAACAACGTTTTAATGAAACAAGTCTGATCTTGACACGCTAGTGGAAAAACATTCTCTGACGTCACTGAATACGTTACATGCCAGCACCCTGTACACAACCTTTACCTCTCACATACATAAATGCTGGCACATGCGCATATACAGTAGTAGCCTAGCTCTGCACCAGAACAACAAAAGAAACATTTAAACTTAATTAGACTTAACTCCACTGCTTGGAGGGCAGCACAGATCCAACACATCCAGGCTCAAAAACAACTTTTTGTCTGAGGCTGTTTTCCAAGTGAACTCAACTACAAACAAACTGCTCCCTGTGCAGAATTTGTTTGTATGGTATTGTGCTTCTTAAAGAGTATTTACTGTATTACAACTTTTTATTTTACCCTCTATGACTTTCTCTATGATTCTCCAGACCATGTTTCATAGCATGTGATTAGACCTGAGGAGTAAAGTTAATTTGAAATTTGTGTTAAACTCCTCTGATCTCAAAGTTCACTGAGTAGCTTTATCCACAGCAGTTTTCCTCCTCAGCTTGTTCGTTAAGTCGTTAGTGTTTGGGGTAAAACTCCACCTATTTCTGCTGCTTTAAACTTAAAACTGGGTCAGGTGAAGAGTGAATAGACAGTGCTGTGTGAAGAGCATACCATGCAGTCAGTAGTCCTGCTGTGCTGTTCAACACATGCTGTCCAGCCACTTCACACTTCATCACCACCCTCCAAAACACTCTTTGTTTCGAGCAGTGTCTTTATGGAACATCTACAGTTTGAGGACAGCTAGAAAAGTCTCTTTGTCTGTCTTTGAGGGGTTAATTTATTGTTCAGATGCAGTTCTCAGAAGTGTCCAGCTTCCCTTCAGGATTTAATGGTGTTAATATTGTTGTTGGGCAGCAATCAGACCCACCCGCAGATCAGGAAGCACTACTTACCATTTGTGGCTTCCTGTGTGTGTTTTGTCTTTTTATGTGTGTGTGTGTGTAGGTGATAGCCGTGGTGATGGATGTGTTTACAGACGTGGATATCTTTCGAGACCTGTTAGATGCAGGATACAAACGCAGAGTTCCTGTATACATAATCCTGGACATTGCTGCAGTCTCCTGCTTTCTTTCCATGTGTGGCAGAGCTGATATGCACCGTGGACACCTAAAGGAAGATACATATACAGACACGGATGATAGTTTGATATGACTAGGGAGGGCTATTTAGATGACTAATTTTGAAATACAGAGGAGAGAGACAGGAAATGTGCGGTAAGGAATGACATGCGGTGATAAATGAATCCCAGCCTGCTGGGAGTCGAACCACAGACTCAATGCTCAAGGCGTTTTGCGCCCATGTGGTATGCGCACAAATCATTTGTCCATCAGCTTGCCCCAGATAGCTACTTTTGTATAAGTGCACAATAACAGACAGTTTCTCTGTCCGGTATGGTCATGAGTTCAATTGAATATAAATTGTTGTGCCTTTATAATATTGCATTGCCATGATGGTTGATATTTGTATATTGTACATTGTGTGCTAATTGTCTATCAGCGTCAAAGTTTTATGCTGCTTTATGAGTTTCCTGACCTGTCATGCCAGTAAACCTTATTTGACTTTGAATAGTGATTAATTCAAAAGCTCAAATTTCCAACATTCAAACACAAAGTTTCGATATTAAGTATATTATTATACAAAGGAAATATTTGAAATGAGTCCTACAATTGATGTCGATACTCATGAGGACAGTGCCATGGGTGCAGCAAGAAGTTGAACTAGTTGAGGCAGTAACAGAAAATACTTAGTGTATCGTGAGGCTTTTCTCCAAATTGGACAGAGTAGAGGAACTCTAACTAAGTACATTCCTGTCTGGTGCTGCAGGCAATGATAAACCATGTACGACCAGCCCACTTTTTGTCTTCTTCATTTCTCTTTCCTCGTTCCTCATAGCCCTAACCAGACATCCCCTCTTTCAACACACTGTATGTCTCTTCTGTAATTTCACGACTCAAATGGTTGAGTAGTTGCTGAACATTTATGGTGCTGGCCTCAGGTTGCATATCCTGGACTGAAGGCAAACACCGGAGGGTGTGTCGCCTGTTACGCACATACATAAATGCCATTTTTCGCCTGGGGTCAGCCAACATGAGTTTATGGTGGTATTAATAGAGAGGAGTTCTTCTTGAACAACAAGAAAACTCATCCTTTCTGTCTCCTATTCTCTTGTTGCCTGACGCTTTTGTTCACCTAAAGTCTTCTATCATGAGCTCAATCCCTAGGCTGTTTGCAACATTAACTCTCTGTACGTGTGTGTGTTTAGAATTTAGCTACTCTGGAAGTGTGGAGTTCTTCACTCACGGTCGGCACAGAAGGTGCAGGAGGTTCACTGAACCCAGAAGTTTCTCCTGGTGAACTGGGAATGAGCCATCTCCTGGACCCTTCTGGGTGGGCATTGCTGGCAGTCATTGGCTGTTGTTGCCTCAATATTTTGACAACAAATCCATTAACTATTGGAATAATGAAGGATAAACCCACAGAAAATAATGTGGCTCAGTTGCCACTTTTAGGTGTTTTGTATGTTGTTTTGGTTTCTGTTTGATCTCTGCTCTCTTCAGTCTTCAGCAGCTTATCAGCAAAAAGCTCAGATAAACTGGTTTGCATTTGATGTGAGACATTTAGCAGGTAGAGAGCCGTTGATTCCCCTGGGTTGGTGGAGACAAGCTGACGAGAATGATTCGTAACTGTTAGCTAATTTGTTCTACAACAACAATAAGATGATATGTCAGTGTTTAGTTTAAAGAGCTTCTTTGAACACACTGCTGTCATGACAAAGGTCACGACATTGTATGTACCAGTTGCACCACCCTGATAACTTACCGTGGAAACAGTATTGTGGAGCTGGGCTGACAGCATTGACTACACCTGTTTCCTGATGTTGTATAATTTTACCTAAAATCTTTACATTTCTGATTTCTAGAGAAATTTGACATATCTTAATGACCGCAACCTTCACCTCCTTTTACCTCTACAGTTTACTGTCATTGCTTTCCATGCTAAGTGTTTCTGCATACTCTAATGGACTATATCTATTGGAGTAAGCAGAAATACTCTAATCTCTTGTTCTGCCAGGAGCTTGAGGAAAGACAAATTGCGATGTGCTCAGAGAATGACTTTAGGGCAAAAATGTCTGATGTAATGATTTAACTACTACCATTTGTGTTATCTCAGGAGGAGTCGAGAAGAAAGCTTTTAGATGAGACAAACAGGAATCACTGCTGCTTGGAATTTATCTGTCTCCATGTATGTTGTTGGCTTCACTGGTCCTCCTCTCGTTTGGACCGTAACCTCATCACTGTGTGATCACAGGACAGGCAGTGGAGCTGACCTGCAGTTTGTGACACGCACCTCTGATGTCCAGGGTGTTTCTCTCAACAAAGGTTCCCATGGTGAGCAGAACCCAATCCCTGACCCGCTTTCCCTCCAGGCGGCTCCTGCTCCCGTTTCAGCTGCCCGTTGCCAGGAGCTCATTAATCCCAAAATATTACATTTTCACGAGAGCCACATAAGTCCAACCTCTTCAGCCAGAACTCAGCAACAGAACTCAAGAGATCCCTGCAGATAAAAAATTATGAAGGGCGTCTTAAGCCAGGTTATTGAGAGCCACCTTACGCAAGTTAGCCATCTGGAGAAAGCGTACCTGATCCATATCTGCCCACTGGCCAGAGCCAGGCCCACTGTGATGTGATTGGCTTTATCAACATCAGGGGATGAGAAGCGGGCCAATCAGGTTCACCTACAGAGGTCAGAGAGGTTTGAGGTCAGCCAGGCTATACCTTCAGCTCACCACTGACACTACCAGCCCAGTCTGAGGAGACCTTATCCCTAGGAAAGGACAACTGCAGAACAACTGAAAAACTCGCTGGGAATACAAGTCAGGCCTCTCGCCGTGAGTCCAGCAAAAACAGGTCAAGAGAAAACACGCAGAGCTCTGAGTAAGGGCAAACTGATACAACAAGTTCCCCTCAGCAGCCCAACTTTACCGTCATCATCCAAAACACTGCTGATTCACTGTGTGTGTGTGTGTGTGTCATCCTACATGACTCTTACCCAGATGCCAACAGCGAGGTTGAGAAGAAAGTAGGTTGCTATTACAATAATATCAGAGACACTGAAGGACTGCGACAGGGCGTAGAAGTTGATGGTGGAGTTGGACATCCTCAGTGTTCACAAAAATACACACACACGCTTAAAAAATACAGCAAAAAACATACACCTTTGCTCCTTGTGTTGCTTTTTACTTACAGCCACACACGTACAGTACACACACCTGTTGAATCTAATCCTCACACCTGTGCAATAAGATTTACTGATTCACACTCTCACAACCTGACACTGTAGACCTACACCCTAAACACAAAAAAGAACACATTACACTCCCAGAACACTTGCAAACCACCACACAGTCTTCCAACACATGAACAAAAAACAGCCAAACACACACTCCAGCCCCTGCTTAAAGTCCCCTCTCGGCTGAACTACAAGCTGACCTCGCTGTTACCGAAAGCCTGAGACAGAGTATGGTTACATGTACGTGTGAAGAGGGCAGTCCCTTGCATGAATTGATGATTAAACACATCACCTTAATGTGGCACCTGCAGCGCTGACACACACACACTCTGCTAGGGGATAATGGAGTGTGTGGTATGGGTAAGCAGCGGAGTACAGCAGATGCTCATGTGGACCAGAGTCCATGCTGATGCCCACACACAGACACACACACTCACAGATGGTCAATCATTGGCGATGACAAGTTTATAATCATTAGCGTCTAAACACATCTGCTGGTAAGTGCTAAGACGGGTCAGTGAAAGTGTGTGTGTTTAACAGTTTCTGAACTGTGCTGAGTTTCATTCAGTAATTTTCAGGAGGCAGTTACTAAATCTCCATAAAATTAACTCTCTCCAATAACACGCCCAACACCAGGAAACCCTCACAGCTACTCCTTTTAAAATATGTTTTAAAACAATAGCCAAGTGCCTGTGTGAACATAAGAACAAATTTTCTTGGTGTGATAATTCCTCCTGTTACAAGAGGTTTAACTACCATAGTATCAAAAGAACTTGAGAGTCTCTGGTACTGAGTCCACAGTATACACGAGAAAACTTCACTTAAATGGTAAGCAGTGTGTATTTGTAGTACAGACAAGTACAAGTCAAGTGAGGATGACACAGTGGCACAGAGGTCAGCACTGCTGCCTCACAGTAAGAACGTTCCAGGTTCGAGCCCGGGGCTTTTCGGTGTGGAGTTTGCACGTTCTCCCTGTGCCTGTGTGGGTTCTCTCCAGGTACTCCAGCTTCCTCCCGCAGTCCAAAGACATGCATTAGGTTACTTGGTGACTCTAAATTGCCCGTAGGTGTGAATGTGAGTGTGAATGGTTGTTTGTCTATATGTGTTTGCCCTGCGATGGACTGGCGATCTGTACAGGGTGTACTCAGTGTCAGCTGGGATAGGCTACAACACAACTGTTATGTTGAGGGTTAAATGAGAGTCAAATATAACACATGATGTGTGGTCCTTATATAGACACGTTATTGTGTTAAAAAATATATAATTCTGTATTTAAATATGCAGACATACAAGTGTGGGAAAAGGGTTAACATTTATTATGTAATTTAATTTAACAATTGTGGTCATGAACAGCCCCTCATCTGAACATCAGACCAGCAACCTTGCTGCTTCTTGCAGTGATCACTCCTGGGCAACTCCTTGGGTATCCAGGGCATAGGATGTAAGGTGGGTGGGCCTTCACTGATGGATTCTCAACCAAAGATGAGATCCTTGCCCCAGACTGTAACACACAAGGCTTGAAATATTACTAAATTAAGTTTAAATAAGGTTTAATGGATGATCTGAAGTTCAAAAATTTGCATCCGTGGCTGTGTGGAACACTACTGTCTCTTCCCATTGCACATTGTAAGTGATGGGAGACAAAATCTACAGTCCTTGTTTTGTTTGTCATAATGTATTCAGAGTTTTATCTTAAGCTAATACAAGACGTCAGCTATCCAAATTAGACAAGCTGTCCAAAGTTACCAGCTTTCTGGTTCAAAAGTCTTTTTAGTTTACTGTCCTTCAACTGCAGGTCAACGAAAAGACAAAGAGAGGATTTCAAACTAAAAGCACAGTAATTGTGGTAGATCCACTTTTGATTTGTCTAACTCCAACTGCTGAAGCTTCACATTAATTTCAGATAAGTGGTAATGGTATATGTGGTATAGGTAATATATCACCAAGCAATTCCATATGTAAGTTCTTCTAAATGCAAAGTAATCCTCATTAATTGTCTAGACTTTGTTCTATAAAAGTTTTTGTTGCACCCCAAACCTTAATTTTTCAGCTCTTACATGTTATTCTCTGTGTGTGTATGTGTGTGTGTTAGATTAATGATAATGTGTGTGACGTCAGGGTGTCTCCATTGCCACCATCTGCTCCCTATAGCAGACAAACACTGGCCAGCAGTTTGTGCGTGACACTGAGTTAATTTCACATCAGGGAACACAAAAGCAAACTCACTCTTCCTCTCATACTCATCATCCTCTCATGTTGTTGCTCAGTGAAAAATGTCCGGACCATGCAGTCAGTCCTTTATTAAGTGTTAGTAGTCCAGCTTCAAAAGCAGGCCAATGCAAATTTGTTATGGGCAATTTCAAAGTGCTCCACACAAAGGAAAGTATTTATCTATACAAATACACTATGAGCATGCAAATTATAGCTAAGTCTAGGAAGAAAAGACATAAAAACAACCACATTTAATCTTCATAGAGAAGTGCAATTAGGCTGAAAAAAACAAACAAACTCTAAACTAAATTATGCACAACTTGAAATGAAGTGTCTTGAAATAGGAGTGCCATTGGTGGAAAGTAACCACGTACATTTACTAAATTAAATGTTATCCTAGTGTTATGTGATATAATGGAACTGGAAAACACAACACAGAAAAGATGTGAAAGCATGATAAGCTTTGTTGTCTGTTGTTAAAGATACATATGTGACAGAAAAGATCAAGTTCAACAGACATTCAGGAGAAAATTCCTTTCTGTTTTTGTCAGATTTTCTGAGAAGAACAGATTTGTTTGAGAATATATTTAAATAAACTAAATAAAATAATCTAAAATCAACTAAAATTAACTAAAATAAAATAAAACAAAATATCCACATGTGATCCACATTCCACCAGTTGGTGGCGGTAGTACACCATTTTGTTGTTTGCAGGAAGAAGAAGAAGAAGAGCTTTTAACCCGGATGTAAAACTTCACAACAAAAAATTGCCGGGAAATCTACTTCGTCTAAACCGGCAACTGAACCAGCGAATGGAAATTTTACTTAAAAAGCATTAAGAGTGTGTTTGTCTTTAGAGCTGAGAAATTACAGTATTTCTCCTTGTATCGTATAGTCGATAATGGACGAATATGACGAACTGTTCGAGATACAGGACGACTTCGAGGAGCAGTTCGCCGACGAACTGGAGGTTTTGGCTCAGATGGAGGGTGAGTCAAGTTGTTTTTGAACCAGCTAACAAGCTCAAGTCTGAACTTTCATGTATTTCTCCTAATTACCAAAGTTAGCTAGACTTAAGTTTAAATTGTAATGTTCGTCTCCTTACCCTTTACTCCACCTGTACACACTCTCTCTGACCTGCTTGTGCTTCTTGTGAATTAAAACTGGAATGTTAAATTTACGCACTCTCCTCTAACACCCTCAGTAATTTAGACATAAATCTGGATTAAGTTTTACCTGGTAACTGTGCATCTTGAGCCATGCGAATACAGTTGTGAAACTAAATAACAATGTGCTGGCCAAGCCTGTTATGAGACTTTATCAGCTTTATTTGTAGAATATGCCACACACTAATCATAACATAAAGTTACATGCATTCATGCTGTACGTACAGGTTGACACTGCATTCTGTGTACATCTTAGTAACATTCATTCATATCTATACATCACTGTACACGCCTTCCTGCTGTTTGCCGTTTCTGGTTATATGCCAAACTGTATTTTGATAAATGGGTTCTTATTCTGTGCAATGACAATAAAGGTGAATGTTATCTCATTAAACCTACTACTCATAATAATAATAATATACTATAACTAACTAACTACTATTTTCATTATTCATTAATCTCTTGTTTATGTTTGTTAATAAATCTAATTATTGTTTAGCCTATAAAATGTCAGTACACACTAAAAATTGCCCATCAAAATACCCCTTAACCCAAGGTCTTCAAATTGCTTATACATGTTATATTTATGATCATCTAAAACAGAAAAAACAGTAAATCCTCACATTTGAAGAAGCTGTAACCAGCAAATATTTGGTATGTTTGCTTGCAAAATGACTTAAATCATAAATCAGTTATCAACATTGTTATTAGATTTATCATTAATGGTTAATCAACTGAACCTTTTTAGCAGTAATTATTATCTAATTATATCTGTGTGTGTGTGTGTTTTTTCATGAATGGTCCAGAGGAATCTTCCAAGCCGGGGAGACATCAGACTCAAGGTCCAGGAGACAGCATTTCAGACATAGAGCACCTGCTGGATGATCAGCCCATCAGTGAGTTCACTCTGAGAGCTTTTGTGTGTTTTGTCCTTGTGTTTGTTCATTGTCACAACTTTGCACCTTTAATCTGATTTTGTCCTTTAAGCTCCGAAGGCAAAACGACAGAAGCAGGATGCAGGTGTGGCCAAGCGACTTTTCAGCACATCACAAACTCAAGTGAGCAAAGCCCCGTCGCACGGTGATGACATCACACCCCCGTCCTCTCCAGAGCAGTATGAGCCCTCTCACACCGTCAGGTAGGCAGAGAGAGGTACGGTTAAATGGACCGGCATCAAACACAGTGTGAGCTGATAGGACATCAATAGAAGAAGATCAATAGAAGATGTTTAATGCAATAGATCTTTTTACAATTAATTGTTGGTGTTATGTTTGGTGCTTTATTGGGAATGTACACTTTTTGCACACTTTATTGTGTTGTATATCCAAAACTCAAACTGTCTGAGTCTTCTCTAGAACATTTTATTTTACCTGTAGACACAGCGACTGTCAATAGCATAACTTATACTGGTTTGTTTTCTAGGCCTACTCCTGCTGCGTTGGATATCAGCGGCTTTGCGATGATCCCAGAGACACCCAGGCGACCTCCCACAGAGGCACCAGCATCACTGCATGTGCTGAAGCGACCTCCTTTAGAGGGAGAGTACGTCAGTGTGACCAGCTCATTAGGGAGTAGGGTCTACCTCCGGCAGAAAGAAGACGCAGGGACAAAGGTTAACTCACACTTACTCACACACATCTGCAGGGCTGGCTTGTTGTAAAACTCTGATTTACAGGTGTTCATCACTTTTTCATTCACACACTTACTCATATTTGTGTGTTTCTCCAGGTAGTTCACTCCAGAATGGTACCAAACTCCCTTGGTTCACTGGGGCTGCTGGCGGTGCCGATAAGTGTGCTGAGACAACAAGAAGCAGAGAGGGTGAGTGACCCAGCCGCTGCACCACACTGTTTTTCTCACTGGTCACAACTGCTAAAGGTTTATTAGTTTCACTAAATCCAGACATTAGATTATAAATAGAGGGACTAGTATAACCATTTTCACACAAAGACCTGAATATCTGCACTTGTCAAATGATTAGATGTCTGATACAAAAATGTATCATAAATAAATTTGATTCACTTTCTTTTCTCTCTTTAAATCTCACAGCGTCATCAGCAGGTTGTAGAGGAATCGCAGCGCCTCACAGAGCTGCTGGCCAGGTAACCCACCACCTTTCTCTCCCACACACATATCAAGAATGTGAACATGCGCAGTGTTTTTTTTAATTGTCTTTTTATGGCTCCTTGTAGCAGTGTGAATGATGTATTGCCTGAGAGAGAAGATGAAGAGAATGAGGATCCTGAAGACACTGAGGGCCGGACCTCTCGTCTCTGGGTGGACAGATTTTCTCCCCGGCACTACACAGAGCTTCTCAGTGATGATGTGAGTAATATCTCTGCATAACTGAATGCACATGTCTGTGAATGTAAGTAAATAAAACCCCTCTGTAATGATAAACCCAAGTCTTTTGTGGACAGTGTTTGAATATGTGACACCTGTTTGTGTGTGACTCTTTCTTTGCAGTTTACCAACCGCTGTTTGCTCAAGTGGTTGAAACTTTGGGACACCGTTGTGTTTGGAAGAGAGAGGAAGTCCCGTCCTGCCCGATCTGACAGACAGCCTCTTAACCAGAACCCATCCAAACCCCATCAAGGCAACCAGAATCCAAATCGCTTCAAGACCAAGATTGAAATGACTGAGGAGCTGCTGGAGGCTGAACTGGACCAGTACAAGAGACCCAAATTCAAGGTTGAACATCTCATGCCAGTACAATTTGAGCCTAATGAACTTTTAGTTGTTATGAGAGAGCTGATTTCTGATTTCTCTTTGCCCCCCTGTAGGTGGCGTTGTTGTCTGGTCCTCCAGGTTTGGGGAAGACCACCCTGGCTCATGTTATTGCCAAGCATGCTGGCTACAATGTGGTGGAAATCAATGCGAGGTTAAAGACTAACCCAATCACAGTAATAAATTATAAAAATTAGGTGATCCTCCTGTGCTGACCTCAGTGGTACTGTTGACATTTTTGCAGCGATGACCGCAGTGCAGAGGTCTTCCAGAAACGCATCGACACAGCAACACAGATGAAGTCAGTGTTGGGAGCCAACGAGAGGCCAAACTGCCTCATTATTGATGAGATTGATGGAGCGCCTGCGGTATGTTCAGGGTATTGTTTAAATCAGTAAAGACCAGTTAAATAACTGATTGCTGCGTCAGAATAATATTAACCTACAATAATATGTTGATCTTCTGTGCTCGACAGGCTGCCATCAACATTCTGTTAGCGACTCTGAACAGGAAGGACGGACATAGCGGGGACGGTGGTGCGGAGACTTCAAAGAAGAAAAAGAAGAAGGAGTCAATCCTGCTTCGACCAATCATCTGCATCTGTAACGACCTGTAAGAGAGACTGTGGTGCTCAACAGTTGCAACAAAACAGAAATTGTACATTTTTGTATTAGCATATAACTGGTGAGGAGACATTATCTTTAGGACAGATTGAGGGAATTTCTCAAATTTAGCACAAATGGGGATGAACTGACTAAAATTTGGTGGTTAAAGGTCGAAGGTCAAGGTCACTGTAACCTCACAAAACTCATTTATGGCTGTAACTCAAGAATTCGTATGCTAATTATGACACAATTTCGCACAAATTTCTAATAGGATAAAATGAAGTGATGACCTTTATATTCAAAAGGTGAAAGGCCAGCTTCACTGTGACATCATAATGTTCTGCAAAAACACTTTTCTGATCATTATTCAACGTGATAAAACAAGGGGAGACTGTGATCATATTTCCTCCAGCCTGACTGGTTGGCATAGGTATACAAAAGTAAGGTGGTAATTCTAGTTTCACTTTTTTCCAGCCTTTCCCTGATAACTTCTTTTTCCTTTTAGTTATGTTCCGGCTCTCAGACCTCTCAGGCAGCAGGCTTTTCTCCTGTCTTTCCCACAGACTCAGCCTTCCCGCCTCACACAAAGACTAGCAGAGGTCAGGTCACACACATAAACACACACACACACATTGACAAGAACTGCCAGTTTAGCGTAAACGCTTCATCTTAATGTTGAGTTTTTGTTTGCAGATTTCACTCCAGCAAGGGATGAAGGCAGACACAGGCACTCTGATGTCTCTGTGTGAGAAGACAGACAACGACATCAGGTCTTGTATCAACACACTACAGGTGAGTGGCAGCACCATGAAGGAGGGTCTGTGTTTTGGTGAGCCCGTGTCTATTGGCAGAACTCTGTGTGATATATTAAAGTGTGTCCACTCATCTATGCAGTTCCTCCATGGTCGTGGCCACAAGCAGGTAGACACCAAAACAATCCAATGCGTCTCTGTGGGACAGAAGGACCAGAACAAAGGCTTGTTCCATCTGTGGCAGGAGATCTTCCAGTTACCACGTACAAAGCGGTACGAGCTCTCTCCTTGATTAAGTGTGTGGAATCATAAATGTTTTGCTGTATCTGCTGAATCCAGAGACCTCTTGAAAACAACCATATTCACTATAGGCAGCCAAAGTTCAAGTTTAGTGCACTGAAGTTTGCAGTTACTGTGGAAAATTTGTCATTTTGGACTAATGAATAAAAACCTTAAAGGTATTAAGGTTATTATTTTACAAAGGTCTGGAAATGTTTTTTGTCACATTAACATTAGTTCTAAAATGTTTTTGTTGTGATTTTAGCAAAAAACACCTGAAAAATTGCAAAGTACTCTTTTTGCAGACATCTGACCTTATGTAAAATATGCGGACCTTAAATTAATTAGTTACTGTTTATTAGTTCACTCATCTTCCTTTCATCCATCATTTCTTAGGAATTATTGTTATATACAGCTGGGAAGTACAAACTAAAGTGTAATACAGATATCAATAAGTTCATTTTTGTGGTAAATATAGTCATTCCAAGAGTTATCATCTATATTGATCTTCATTGATCTTGTCAGGCAGCTAATAGTTTTATAGTAGTCATAAGTCTCTGTGTCCTTTCTGTGGCCTGTGAAAGACTTTAATGTTGTACTTTGACCTGTGAGCTTGAATGAAAATCATCACAGCCAGTCAGAAAAGGAAAGGAAACCTTTGGTGCAGTAAAAAGGCATAGCAGGTGTGTCGGGTGTTCAGAGGGCAAGAAGTGGCAATATTCAAGTTGTCACATGACATTATCTCATCTGTTACCTCCCACTGCTTCATCAACTAGATGTTGACTCATTATCCTAATGTGTCCCTCAAGGAAACGTGTCGGTGAGGGGTTTGAGGAGGCACCGGGCTCAGGAGGTGGAGCTCAGAGGTTTCAGCACATTCTACACTTGGCTTCATCTAGTGGAGAGTATGAAAAGGTTTCTCAGGTAATAAACACAGGACACCATCCTTCCTCCTGGAGGCCTCTACTTAAAGAGATAAAAGCATCAAAAACACTTGGCTGTGCTTTACTTGCACCAAAAACACACTACATTATGATTATCTTTTGACTGACATCAGGTGGAATACTTCTGTCTCTGTTTCCTCAGGGTCTGTATGATAATTATCTGTCCATGCGTGTGAGGGACCCCAACCTGCACAGTGTGTGCGACGCTCTGGATTGGCTGTCGTTCTCAGACAGGCTGAACCAAGTGATTCTGCACGGCCAGAACTTCTCCCTGATGAGATACCTGCCCTTCTTGTCTGTCACATTCCACTTCCTGTTTGCCCACACACACGTGCCGCGCATCGGCTATCCCCACAGCCAGCACGAGGTACCAGTCGACTGCATGCACCATCGTGGAGTTTTATGTTTTTAAGCAGGAAAGTCTAGATAATAACAGCTAATGTATCACGGAGTCGCTGTTGTGTCTTCTCCAGGCCTCTTCCCGTCTCCTCAGCAACAGGAACGCCTTGTCCTCCATGTTGGCTGACATCCCAGCATGCATCAGAACCAGGATCAGCCAGCTCAGCCTGACCCTTGATATCCTCACGCTGCTTCTCAACATCATCTGTCCCAAACTACGGCCTGTATGTAAAAGCATGTCCATTATACCTACATACCTGTCGGTGTTTAAGCGAGAAAATAATCCTCAGATTAATCAGTAATGAAAATAATAATTAGTTGTAGCTGTACACTGAAGCTCACACTGGTCTTAGCCTCGCAGTGTGTGCATTCTCAAACTTACAAATGAGTAAAATTTTCAGTGACTGTGTTAAATTGCTAACCCTGTGTTTCTTCCAGGTGAATCCACAGCTGTTCAGCAGCAGGGAGAAGGAGCAGATGTGTGAACTGATCGACACCATGCTGGCCTACAACCTCTCCTACCGGCAGGACCGCACACCTGAGGGACAATACACATACGTGCTAGAACCGTGAGTACACACACACACACAAATACACACATACCTACACACCCAGCTGTACGTCACTGTATGTGTGGACACATGCAGAGCAGATGTGTGTTTCTGGAGTGTTGAAGGTCACTTCTCTTGTCCACAGTGTGGTTCTCTGCATGACGGCTTAGAGAATAATCCCCTTAACACCTGGTGTTTGTAGTTTGTGACCCTGCTCCCACACCGTCACACACAAAGCCTCCACAGTGGGATACAGGTGGATGGACAAACAGATGAAAGAATGGATAGGTGAGGTTGTTGGAGGAGTGAGAGTGAGAGGAAATGTTGAAAAAGCAGGACAACATCTGAAATAGAGAGGAGTGGTGACAAAACTGATTCAACTGGTTCAAACTCAGGCTACATTTTTTAACCTTTGTTGACTTGGATTTTCATTTTTGTGACCACTGAGGACGGTGGAGACTCCGGGGTTGGTAGAATGGGATAACTAACCGATCATCTCAGCCATGCCGGCACGGGTCGAAGAGCAGCCGGACGCCCAGGAGGGTTCCTTCCTTCAGGCTCGCTGTGACAAGGTTCTGGTTACCAACGACTGGTGCCTGCCTCTAGTGTTAGCTCTCCTGCTTCTTCTACTGGTCTACACCTTCCTGTACCTGCCCTCTTTAGCTCACCACAACACCACTGTCTGATACCTGAAACTTGGAACGCAATTGTGGATATAAACATTTATCATCACAGACAACAGATACACCCAGGCCCAACAGGATTATTTAATTGGACTGCTCTTTTTAGGACACTGTTGTTGATTGGTCAGACTGGCAGAATGATTAATGATTGCCTGGTTTCTGAGGCCATGAGTTTGTTGCTGCTTCATTTAAGACCTATGACTGTTTTGTGCTTTAATGTTGAGCTTCCTTTTCTGGTTTGTTTTGGAATATGCTCAATGCTCTGACAATATGTGAATACTACTGGAACAAATGTGAATGTGGTTAAGTACTGAAATGATTAGTAGAGCAAAAGAAAATCAGTTGGCACCAACTTTTATCATTGATTAATCATTGGAGTCATTCTTTATTGCAAGATGCCAAAATATTCTCTGGTCTTAGCCTTTCATTTTTAGCCTCAGGTTTTCCTCGTCTTTGGATTTCCCGCTGTCGGTCGAACGAAACAAGTAGTTTTAATATGACAAGATGGGCTTAAGGAAAGTGTGATTGGTATTTTTTATTATTTTCTGACATTTTAGAGATGCTGTTAGTTTATTTGTACAGCATCTTTCACCCACAAGGCTTTACAGACCTAAAAGGCATTAAATAGAGAAACACAAGGCAATATCAAGATTAACTGATCAAACTATTGGCGGATTAATCCGTAGTGAAAATAGTTGTTACTCATAGCTGTATTGTGGTTAACAATTATCACTGAGATAGAGATAAAATGTAAAAAAAAAATTGTGAATTATATCACTTGTTGTAAAAGCTTGAGTCAGATACTGCCTGTGCTCACACCTCTAATTACTAAACAGATAATGTCTTTGTCAGAGGTTTAATCTCTTAATATTAGCTGCACATTAGTGTACAACACATCATGTTAAAAGGCGAAGATGTGTTTGGAAAGTTCTGGTGATGACAGCACTGATATTTTATAGTGATAACTTGCAATAAATAGCCCTCAGCCACACAGACTGGTATTATTTTATTTACGTTTTATATTTAGGTCCATCAAGCGTTGAGTGAGAGTTTCCTGCCATGTACTGTGTGTGTGTGTGTTGGATGGAGATCAGCGGTAAGAGGATTAAGGTTTTAGATAATACAGATTTGGGGTTTTATTCTGGGAAACAAACCATGCCACCAAAAGTGGAAGCTTTTTGTTATTTTGTTTGTCATCTAACAGGGTTCACCTCTGTGTCAGTTGCATCATATTACGAGGGTGTTTATGTGTAAACTATGTGTGCTTCTTGTTGTTTGTGAAGAGCTATTTATTTATTTTGTTTGTGTGTGTTTGCAGGCGTGTTGAGGAAGTAGTGAGGTTTCCAGGCCTGCCCCCGCATCGCCAGCTGACGTATCAGGCCAAACAAACCATCAGCAGAGAGATGGAGCAGGAGAGGATGAGGAGAGCTGAGCAACTGATGCTGCAGAGAAACCCTGCAGTGGTGAGTCTTCAAATACAGTTACAGCCTGGAGACAATCATGTCACCGTGTGTGTTCATAAATTAATGTATTCATGCTGCAGATGCAGAAAGAGGAAGAAAAAAAGAGTACTGGTCCTAAACCAACCAGGAACCATCAGCAGAGGTTGGAGAACATTGTCAAACAGACCACAGTGGACACCAGGGTGAGACACACAAACACACAAACCGGTTTTTGTCACTTTGAGGTGTCAGGACTCTGAGGCCATGAAAAAGAGAGGGAAATACTCAGTTGTACCAAAACAGTAACCAGTAACAAAATATGAGTGATTGTGTGGTAATGAATGGTGAGAATAAAGTTCAGCAAAACCAAAGCAAATAAAAGAAAGATGTGGTAGAAGAATAATGAAGAAGGCTGATCTTATACCCTGTTTACTCCTGGCATTAAGATGCAGTCTGTATCCGGATAAGGAAAAATGCCAGGTATAAATGCATGCAGAACACAATGAGAATGGTATGCAGTTGGATCAGCCAGACCACATTTGGGGGTGGACTGCCTTGCACTGTGAGCTTACAAGTCTTCCCCTCGCAAAAAATGATTTAGAAATGATGTCCATTTTGAGGCATTGTTTCCCTTTGACATGGGATGTACTGTGTCTGTTGACAGGTCGGCCAACACTGCCAAAGTAACTGACATATTGAGATCCAATCTCAGATAACAAGAATGCATTTTAAAACGACGTGTAAATACAGAGACCCATGGATCCAGATATCCAGATAATGTATCAAGATACAGGTGTCAATACCAGGTGGCCTTAAATGCGTTCTGGGTGGACTGGCCAGAAGCACCCAGTTGTAAAAATCCATTCTCCTCCTATCAAGACCTAAAGGGAGACATTTAATATTTATCTACAAATCTATATATTTATCTATCTTTTAAATAAAAAATGTCACCACTGAATGAAAGAAATCATCATTAAGGGTTTGTTAATCTCCACACTACAAAATGAGTAGCAGTCCAGTGTGTAGATTACAGATGATTCAGCTTTTTGTAGTGGTTCTTGGGTTATTTGAGCACCTAGTCTGACCCGGGGTAGAGGCGACAGCACATCCTTCCTACTGGTGTAGAGTCTCCCACAGTTGTATGTGTTAGTTAATGCCTGTAGGTGGCACCACAGAGGAGCAGCCAGCATCTGTGTGTGCTGAACATTAGAGCCTGATTGAATGAGCTTCAGTGTTTTAATAACACAGTAATAGAGTGATGAAGAGAGGGAGCCTCTAGAGGGCAGAAATGAGGATAATGAGAAGCCACTGGGTTACAGTCCCCAATGGTGAAACTGAGAAATTAGGCTAATGAGAGGTGGTGTGTGTGTGTGTGAGAGAGAGAGAGTGCGATTGTTCATTGTTATTGCCCTTAATATTGGGGACAGTGGTTTAGAAACTTCCTGATTAACTAGATCTCCCTCGTCTCTCTGTGTTTGTGTCCTGCAGCCAGAGGTGGATTTCTTCGGTCGAGCTGTTGCCCCCAAACCTCAGAGACCGCAGCCGTCCTCAGACACAGGTAACTGCAGACACTTTGTGCTCAGTGACATTAGTGTAGCTTCACTTATCCAAACCCTCTGAGACAACAGGCTGTTCAGGGAAAAAAGCCTCAAGGCACATCAGGTCCAAACACACCAGAGGTGATAACTGATGTGTGTTATGTAATGTTTCTAATTTAGTGCTCGTGTGGCAGACCGCAGGCAGGAGATCTGGACTGTCAGCAGCGCTGCCACCATAATGTTGGTCATATCATATTTCTGTTATCAACAAAAAGGACGTGACACAGCCTGATCTACAGTCTCCTCCTTATATTTAGACATCAGCCAATGGAATAAAGAATCTACATACTTTATCTATATAAATTACATGTAAAATATCACTAAATTTAAGGTCTATAATAACTGTAGCTCCAGAAACCTAATCTAAGTTTAGAGAGTAGTTACTGTGGTTTGACCTGCTAAACAAACATTTCAGCTCCACACAAATAGAACATTTGCATAAACACTGGAGGCCTTTATCAGAATTGTGCAATTTGTTTTTCCGTCTCCAAAATGTATTTTCAAAATAGAGTTCCTGTAGTTTTGAGGTGCATTTTTTACTGTTCCCTCAGTAGACACAGAGTTATTGCTTATGTTCTTATCCAGTAATTCTCATCTACTGTATGAACATAAAGTGGAACTTGTTCTGTTCAACATAAAACTGTGGGAAATGTATACATTTTAAATCTCAATAGTCACGACAGCTGTTAGATAGATGTCGACTTTAACTGTGATTCAAAACATGCTTTGCACAAGCACCTGTACATTTTTTTATTCAGTCTTTAACACAGGCCCAGCTTCAGCTTTCAGTGATCGTAGCTATTAAAAGCAGACCCATTAAAATCACTAACACTTCCTGAAAACAGTGCATCCCGGAAATTGATCAGCAGGTTAATCAGGGTGGATATGCAGAGCTGTGGCTTTTTGTAGGTCAAAGTAGGAACATCAGCTGAGCTCTGACGACTAAAGCTAAAATCCTAGCCCTGATTCCCCTGGACATCAGTTTAAGAATGACTGGATGGTGGAGATGATCTACACCACTTTTTTTAGATTCACTGATTTGAGTCCCTGATGTACTATGTAAATATAAATGGACACCCCAGAGTCAGAATGACTGTAGGCATGTACAGTCTTTTTATTTTGAGAAAAGATTCACAATCTGTATCTGTACTGAGACTGACCTGGTTAAGGTGGATGGGACCGTAGAGCAGGCTCATGTACCTTACATGTAAATATATCCCAGTGAGTTTAATGCAGTGTGGTGTGTAGTTTTCACTAAAAAAGACAGCACTGCTATTGGCTCAGTACTTGCTTTCTCTCTGTAGATACTCTGAGTTGTGATATAAAAAATATAAAAAAGTTTAATTGACATCTAAAAAAATACATCACACACGGATGCTAAAAGTATAATTTGGGCTGAAGTGTTAAGAGTTGAGCTCCAAGGAATGATTATTTTTATTACTGATAAAAATTAAAGTGAGCTGTTAATGAAATGTTAATTGCCCATCTCTTGTTTTCATAGCAAGAGGTGATTATTTCATTTATTTGTTTTTATTTTATTTGCTTATGTTGTCTCAATAAAATCCTCACATTGGATGAGTAATTTTTAAAACTTTAAATGGTTAAATCAAAGGCTGAATTGATTCGTCGATCCACAGAAAATTAATCAGCAATAATTCCAATAATCAGTTGATTGAAGTTGTGTTTTAAGCTCAAACAGACAGTAGAAACTCACTGGTTCCAGTTTCTAAAATGTGAATATTTTGTAGTTTTCTTCATCTTCTGTAAAAATGAACTGAATGTCTGTGGAGTTTGGACATGACATTGTAATTAAGACAATTTATAGACCAAGTAAATCATCCAGAACCAAGTCCAGTCTCCCTCGGTTCATCTTTTCTTGGATAATCATTTAACTTGTCATCAATCATTTTCCTGTCAAACAACTTTTTTAATTGCTCTGTTTCTCTTGCTGCAGGTGAGAAGTGTGCAGTTCTTGCTATGGGAAAGGCAGTGGGCAACAGTGACGTGTGGTTCCGGTTCAATGAGGGCATGTCCAACGCTGTCAGGCGAAACACGACTTCATCCTCGATCCGCCCGCAGCCTGCAAAAACAAAAACACGCCGTCAGCACGAATCTGATACTCAGCACTTAAGAGTATCGTGTGTGTGTGTGTGTGTGTGTGTGAGTGTGTGTGGAGAGAGAGAGTGTGTACAGTAGACACTCCTCGGTAACAGTGATGGAGACTTCTCTCTCTGTTGATTGCTGGCTGAAGAGTACTGAGGCTTTCCACTTCTCTCCTCATCTGTGGAACGTCTAGCTCCTCCCATGAGTATTTTGCGCTACTCACTTTTAGCAAAAACACAGAAGATTGAGTAGATGAGGCTGCAAGGTTCAGACACACAAAATCACATCAAAACATAGGCAGAAATCAAAATGAATCTAGGTTTTGGCAGCATTTGGGCGTTCAGTTCTGCAGTGAAGTTCAGCTGCATTAAAGTCTTGTATCAGTGCTCTCTTCTGTGTAAATCAGAAACCGTTGTCCTACACTTACATGAGTAGTTGGAGAGACAAGAAAAGTTCAGTCAGGATGCCACTCTATGTCACTTCTTCACAGTTTAGCTTTTAAAATGAATTAACGTCCCCTTACAACTCTTCATCATGCGTCTATCCATTTTCATTGTTACTTAATCTGCAGATTATTAATTAGCAGTCGTTTAGCTGTAATATGTCAGAAAATCATGAAAAATGCTGGTTACATTTTCCAGCAGCTCAACATGATGTCTCTTGTTTTGTCCAACTAAGTGTTCAGTTTTCTATCATGTCGGATAAAGAAAAACATAAAATCCTCACATTTGAGAATCTGGAATCAGAAAATCTTTGGCATTTTAAATCAATAATTAAAAAAAAATAATTTTAATTAAAATAGTTGTTGAATTTTATTTTTCTTTCAACTGAAAAAATTGATCAATGACCTGTTGTTGCAGCTCTAAAGGACACTAGTATTTGCAAGAAAAAAGCAGTTTAGATTTCTGCTACTTTCTGCTCCACAGAAATGTTTTTTTCTCTCATTTCCTCCACTGTTAATCATATCACAACCCTTAGAATGGGAACCAGTGCTCTGTATCTGAGAAAATCTTACAAGGACTAGATGGTCAGAGATTTGAAGAGCGTCACTGAGCTGCAGAGGAAATGGTTGATAGGACAAACTGTATTCGCACAGAAATAAAATGTCATGCTGATCCAGTATCTGAGACCATTTATCAGTGGAGTTTGATAGAAGTAATTTTTAACTTCTGAGAAATAGCAAAACTTCTTCTAATTGAGAGAATTTAGGAGAATTCTTGGGGCATGTTCATTTGGCGTATGTGTCTCATTTCAGGGTTTTACGGCTGTTCGAGACACACAGCCTCTTGCCTATTGATGTTGAGCTCTGTGCATTGTAAACAAACCAACTAGACAACAGTTTGCAGGAGGCACGGGGCATTTTATGATCATCTTAATATATTAGATGAATATTCATTTTCATTAGGCATGTAAACAGCTTTGTGAGCATATTGTCCTCTTTAGAATAAGGGCAAAAAACTGAATAAAGTTGTGCATGTGAATGTAGTGAGTGATAATGCAATTTTCAAGACAAGTAATCCCACTGAAAGTTGTATTTCTGCCAGAAAAGGATATTTTAATATTTTAGGTTTTTCTGATGAAGGAACTTTTCAAATCGTCTATTCATATTCTATATAAACTTCCTGTGTATTTGCAGAGTAACTAGTAACTAAATACATTTACACAAGTACTGTACTTCAATACAGTTCGAGGTGCTTGTAGTTTACATGAGTATTTCCATTTCTTGCTACTTTATACTTCTACTCCATAACATTTCAGAAGCATTACTCCGCTTCATTTATTTTAAACCTGAAGTCAACAATAGTATTAATTATTATCAACAAATAGTGTGTGGTGTATTATTACATTTTGAGGTGCTTGACTGATCCCTGGGTGATATTCACAAGCTACCAAATAGTATTTAAAGTAATTACAATTGTTTCCACCTTCATCAGTTGGAGTAATGCGCACAAAAATGCATCGTAACTAATCCCGTAATATAATGTGCATTAATCCAAATTTAAGTAAAAATTTCAATGCAGGATTTTTACTTGTATTTCTGCACTGTGGTGTTGCTACTTTTGCTTCAGGAGAGGCTGTGAGTACCTCTTCCTCCATTGGATGTAGTGGAGTAGAAGTATGAGGTTGTACCAAATGGAAACACTCAGGTAACAAACAGATTAAATGTATTTAAGTACAGCACTTTGTTTTTACATTACAACACTTACAGTAAATTACTGCAACTGTCAGATAAATGTAATGGAGTAAAAGTATTTAATTACAGAGCAAAACTACAGTTTTAAGGTCTTTATACTCAACTTAGGTAAGTACAGTGCTACACTTTGTTTTTACATCTCTAATGTTTACAAAATAGCCTTGGAGTAATCTAAGTACGCTGGCTGCCTTCACTGTCTTTATTTCTACTTATTGTAAATCCTGCCCCACCCTGCCACCGACCACATTACAGAGAGAGAGAGAGAGAGAGAGAGAGAGAGAGAGAGAGAGAGAGAGAGAGAGAGAGAGAGAGAGAGAGAGGGCCCAGATGAGAGTTCAGGCGGCCAACCATGGATCAGTATGGTCCTCTCCACTGGAAACTGTCTCTCCGTCCTCGTCCTCCACCTCCTCATCTCTCATCTCTCATCCTCCTCATCTTTTTAATGGATCTAAGTAGGTCGGCCGCCCCGTGCCTGTTTCCTCCTCCACCAGCAGCATCCATCCTGCTGTGTGTATCTCCAGCAGCCAGCTGTTCCACGAAAAGGCCTTCATCATTTAATTATGCTGTCCTACAAATGTGTTAACAGTGACATCAGTCTCCATCACTCAGCAGTCAGAGATATTTCAGGCTGCTGATCACACATTTACATCAGATTAAGTCGCTTTTGACATAATCATTAGTGTGTAGGAGGATCAATCGAGAGTAGACGGTCACCGAGAAGCTAAAAAATCAGCTCAAACGCAGATGTATCGTGATTAAATGTGGACGGACGCACATATCACCCCCAACCCCCTCACCCCCCACGCACAAACAACCGCTCTTACCGTCAGGCCTACCGGAGAGGACCGCTGGTCGATTTCGTGTGCAGCCGGTTGATGAAGGATGCAGACTGGGCTTTAACAGCGACAAGAACCGCTGACAGACGGGAGAACAGTGGAGTTTCTCTGGTAGATGAGTCCGGCTTTAGTACAAAAGGAAGAAGAAGAAGGAGGAGGAGGAGGAGGAGGTTGTGCGTGTGTGTCGGCTGTCCGCGGCGCAGGGCACTCCCCTGCGCTCCTCTCTGGTAGCGACTGGATGCGGGATGCGCAGGGCGGAGAAAAGGAGCCCCGCCGCCTGGTTTGACAGTCAAATGAGGGCTGGAGCCGAGGACGCACCTGTATGGAAATACGGACGCGCTGAGCAGAGGCAGAGGCAGGAAGCACGCAAATTAGGACGAGATCCAAAGGGAAAACAAGCCGGGAGTTAAATTCCAGTTCAGATGACCGGAGATGATGTCGGTTTCTGGGTTAATACGCGACAGATTCCCCAGACCGGAGACCCCCAGGGTCCCTCAGTAACACGAGACGTGAGGTTTAGGACAAAGAATTAGTACAGAGAGAGAACTCCAGTTCATATGATCTCTAGAGACATCTTTTTCTTTTTTTTTCCACTGTCCAACAAGTCACAAGAAAAATCTTAGCTGTAACAAAGTCTGTATCAGATCATGTTTATTTTAGGTTGAGCCCCCGTCACTGTTGGATCTGCTTTGCAGTGGTGGAAGAAATGTTCAGATCCATTAGTTGAGTAAAAGCAGCACAACCACAGTGTAAAATTACTGAGTTTCAGTTCCAAGCAGTAGTGCTGCTCTCAAAGATCTGCTTTAGTTAAAGTAAAATGCAAATCAAAATGCAAACTGGCCCCTTTCAGAGCATTAAGATACAGAGTCCCTATGGTTTATGTTATGTACACAAGATAATGACTTGTGTGCACATTGCTATCATGTGCAACATGTCAATATGAGAATTTTCAGGACTCCCCTGTTGCAGGACAAGTGACAACTTAATTTACAACCCTGTACGGATATACACAAACTTTAATCTACAAGAATGCACCATATTTTGTATATATGATAAAAGTAACTATTTAGCTGTTTAATAAGTGTACAGCAGTAAAAAGTACAATATTTCCCAATGAAATGTAATGGGATAAAAGTATAAAGTAGCCTCAAGACTGTGCTGAAGTACAGTACTTGAGCGAATGTGTGAAGTTATTTTCCACCATGTTGGCACTGAACTGTCTATGACTATGAAGTCTGGTGTGACGGCTCAATCTTCCCTTATCCCTCAGGTCCATGTTCAATTTGAAGGCATTTAACATTAATTATTCAGTGTAATTTAAAGACAATCTGCATCAAAATACAAAACTGAAACCTGCATCCTTCTCAAATTGACATGAATTTTTTTCAAAGGGTCCATCAAGACAGCTAGACTGCAGTTATTGTCCTGTGAAGCTGTTAAATAATTGTGTTACACTAATGTTAGAAACACAGCTGGAAAAGAGACGTCAAATTCTATTAGTGACCATTTGAATAACAAATTAAATCCTATTTACAACTTTTAGGTAGAGTATGTGTATATAAATGAGTGAGTGCACATCTAAAATGGACAAACATATCTACTGGTGTGTCCCTTTAACAGAGACAGTGAATATTACCCTCACGTCTCCAGCACAGCTTATTATAAACTTATATTCCCCATTAACGTTACCACAGACCATTTAGTAAACTGTTAACTGAATCACTGTTTATTCAACAAATGTATTTTGACAGTTTGATGCAGTCGTTTCAATACTATCCAAACACCATTATCGTAGGCTCTGTCATTTTGTTCTTCATTAAACATTAAAATTGTGGTTTGTTCGTTCAGGATTGTTGTGCAGCTTGAGGGCAGCAGTCCTCTGGTGGTGGACAACATCAAGTGTTGGAGAAATCTGAAAGAGAAATGTGGATGAGATTAGAACAAGGTTTTGTGACAAAGGGAAAAAGTAAAATAATCCACATTAGCCTCAGATAAAAGTTAGAATCAGAGGAGCTGGTAGCTCTCATACGAGGTGTCAGAAAAAAAATAGTTTGTCATCACTGGCAGGACTACAAATATGCAACACAAACACACAGACTCACCATTAAAATAAACCAGATCACCAGGCGTCTGTCCTGAGAGAGAATTAACTTCCTCTGTGTTATGATCCACCTGTAGGAGAGGAGTTCAGTTCAAGTCACATAAAGAAGCTACTAGCATCATGTGTACATAGATTTACTGTTGGAGCCTCAGAGAAAAAGCTAGAATCAGGAGCTGGAGTTCAGCTCTCATAGTAGGTGTCAGAAAAGAGTTAGAATCAGGAGCTGGAGTTCAGCTCTCATAGTAGGTGTCAGAAAAGTTTAGTTTAGTTTGTCATCACTGGCTGAAACTGTCCTGTTTTCATAACCAAAGTACAGAATAAACTCACAGGCTCGCTTATCTGATGAGGTCCAGCACAACTTGAATCTCAGCACTGTCACGTCCCAGAGGGATTGAACTCCCAAGTCTTCAGTCTGTGAAAGCACAGCAGCCTCCATCCTTCAGTCTGCCACTGTCATCTGTTTCAGCTTCAACTGTGAGTGAGATATGGATGATTAGACACAAAAAATGACATTTTTAAATCACAGTGAAGACCGCCCCTCACATGCTGCTACCTGCTTCTCTATGGAAAAGATTAAAATCAGTGGTACTGTTCCCCCTATCCAGACCACACTAAGACCAGGTCTAGGTCAGGTCTATTTGTGAAGAGAGACAAAAAAAAAAAGCGATTTCACTTAAAACCTTTTCACAAGTGCTGAAAAAAGGGACAGTCGGTTGCTCAGTACTGTAATTTAAATCAACTTAAACTTTCCCCATCACTGCCAAATCAGAGGCTGACTTACGCGTTGTGTATTATTGCTGTTTTTATTTAAGTATAACATATTAAAACAACATCATTCGCTGTATTAGTCTGTCCAGCTCTAACAGACCATACACGTGTTGCTGTTCAGACCAACGTGGCAGCAGTGGCTCCTCCACACTTAAACTTTATACTCACTTGTCTGTCTGGACCGTTGGTCTCCTTCGAGACAAACGTAGCCACTCGGCGACAGAAGACGAGTGACTTTCGGCTTCTCTTGACTGTCATGGTATAAACGTTTAGATAACAAACGTAAAAATACAGCACGGGTCAACGTCTCTCACCATGCTGCGATAGAAGAGGCTGAATGAGCCCGAAACGTTGAACATATCCGGCTCCGGTCTAACTGAAAGACCCTCCCCTTTAACGGCTGTGTTTTTTCGACTTGCTGAAAGGCGGATAAATTATTATAGCGATTTCTGACCATATTATATCCTTATTTTACATCCATTAATTTACTGAACAGTTATATCTGAAAAACCTACGATTTTAACACCGTTAAAATGACGGCGATTTGTGTTAGCATCGAACAACTACATCTCCCATGAGCCTATGACGCAGACCCCTGTCAAAGCGTCATGGGAGTTGTAGTTTTTGGTTACTAACGAACTAAAACTCATTTTATGCCGGCTAAAAAAACAAAACAACAACAACAACAAAAACACAAAAGCAAACAAACAAACAAAAATTGACCTACAGAATTGTCTTATGTATGTAGTAAAATATGGCCCAAACATTGTTTTAAAGCCGTTTTACACTGCCAGGTATATCATTCTGACAAAAAACAAACAAATAAATAAAACTTTTTTCTTGATTAATTAGTTTTGCCCCATAACTGTCTAAAAAATATCAGAACCCACCTTGAAATATTCCATTATATGTGATATTTGTAAAATCCTCATGTAATTTAACCTCTTAAAATTGACTATGCTGTTTGCAATGGGAGCTAACAATTGGCAAAACTCTTAGCTCAAATGGGCTAGGCCTCAAAATCATTATCCCAACCCAACCTCACTAAAGCTATTGTAAGCCTTGAACAGTAGAGTGGGTGGATGACTTGGGTGAAATCAAAGTTGTATAGTCATTTTGTTTTTGTGTTATGGCGTCATTCATGTCAGAGCTGTTCTAGATATAAAAGAACCACACTCAAAGAGTCACGTAAGGTTTAATTTATACATTTATTCCGATCACAGCTGTACAGGAATGCATCATCACAGCAGAAACACAACCTAAACCCAACCATGGCACAACAGCCGTCACAACACATCCAGAACTCAACCAGAAATGTACAGGCTCAATCAGCTCACCTCGATTCAATGTCTAGAGTTATCACCATCATCATCATTATTAATATTATTATTATAATTTTTATTATTCACATAGAACCATCTGTCTCTCAAATATATCTTTGTTTTCAAAGAGCATAAAAATACAAGTAGACTCTTCATTGGGATGAACACTGGTGGTTGATCCACTGTTTGGCCTACACATGGGGGACCACTGAAAACAGGGGAGCTGAGGAGGAGCAGAGCCAACTTATTACAGCTTACAGGTGGGGTTCGGGGTGGGGGGGCATGTATGGGCTCAAACAAGGCTTCTCAATGGTTACAGGAGGACTGCAGATAGGGTGACCAATGTCAGGGATCATACAGGACTCACAACTCAACCTATAAGCTACTTTTGACATCACAGACACACAAGGAGTGGGGTGGGGGGGGGGGGTATGTGATTAAACAGAGAAAACCATTGAACATTTTGGAGTGGAAAAAAAGACATAAAAATTATTTTAAATATATGAAAGAACACTACCAAGGCACAGAGAGATGCAGAGTTGACAGAATGGACACAAAGGGAGATTTAAAAAAAGAAAGCGGGGGGAGACAAGATGGAAGGTGGGCAGATTAGAGGCAGTTTCACTAACCAACACTAGAGGAAGCTCTAACAGCTCAAATACCCAGGTATATTATAAACTCTATGTATGTATACTGGATGTACTATATAAAGCATTGAAATATAGGATTATCTTTTTAAAAACACTGTTCACTGCAGCAGGACAAAGGGATACACCGCATGAGTGTGCTTGTATGTATGTATGTATGTGTTGTTGCTTGTGAATGTGTGCGTGTCAGTTTTTGCAATGAGTATGTGTAGATTCACTTCCAAGCAAACCTCCATAGGTGGAGCTAAACACCAACAAAGCAGAACACCAGCATGATTAAAACCAATGTAATGTGTGTGTGTGTGTGAGTGAGTGTCTCAAAATTCATGGACGCACATCTATATTGTCGTTCTGATCATTAGTATAACTACTGTAGGAGTGGGAGGACACTGACATGAGCATTTAGCAGGGACTACACACACCCGTAACGACAACAACGGCAACAATAAATAACAACAACAGCAACAACAACAACGTGAACAGAGACAACACACAGGTCAGGAAGTCCGGCTAACCACAATCCTCCACTCATACAGAAGAGAAATAGAGGCTACGATTCGTCTGGAAAAATGCATCCTGTTGACATCGCAGGAGTGAGACAGACTCGGAAAGCAGCCTGTCTTTCCGTGTGCTTTTAAAAATTCTCTCCAGCGTCTCATCTGTATGCATCCTGTCTATCTATCTATCTATCTATCTATCTATCTATCTATCTATCTGCCTGTCTGTCAGTCAGTTTATGTGCTTATTTTTGCAAGCAATATGCTTATCTGCCTGTCTCCCTGTCTGACTGAGTTAGCATCTCTGTCCTAGCCAGAGTCTGTAGAGATAAAAGGATGAAGAAAATGATTGTGCTTCTCGGTCCACACAGCCGTCTGAGGCCGGGCGGCGGTGACTCGCTGGGCTGCAGAGGTCAGAGGTTGTGTGGGAGCGGGCCTCCTCGCATCGGGAGGCGTACTAGAGCTACTGCACCGCACGAAGAGGACTTCCCTCCTCGGTGTACTGTACAAGGCTACATGAGAAGCGCTCGCGCAGGAGGGACACACTCTCAAACACACACACTCTCAGAGCGCCAGGCAGCATCGAGCCTTGGGACAGCTTTCTTGATACACCTACACATGATGGGGAGGGAGGGAGGGCAAGAGGGAGAGGGAATAGGGCTCGTTGGAAATGAGACGTAGGCAGGAGGTCAGTCGAGCATTGCGTCCAGTTGGTCTGCCAAGTCGTCAAACATGCTGCCGATGTCGTCCAAGATGGAGACTGTTGTCTTTTTACTGGAAAGAGAGCTGGATGACAAAAAAGGAAGAGTTTTGCTGATAATGAGGCAGAAACATTCACAGTAAACTAGAGATGTTTTTTACCATTGTCCGTCAGAATTTTATAAGATTTGTTTTAATGGTAACCCCAATGTTCCTCAGCAGTATCCTACAGTATCATTGCCTTTTAAGTTGTATGTATAATTATGTGTTATTATAGATTAAACCACCCAGCAGAATATAAAGTATATTAACATTTGCCTCACCTAATAAAAACAAAACAACAAAAATATATATTACTCTTAAGTGGGGCATTCTACTTTTACAAATGCTCCACTAAAGTTAAGCAACTAGTTGCTAACTGTGTCTGGATGTTGTTTGGTGCTGTGCAGATAGAATACAGTGGATACTTAAGGCTTAATTTGCTGAAAATAGCTGCTTTGTTGTGTGAAACATGAGGTGAGAGTGATCCACTGCAATTTTATCTAATTTATAACAGCCTTACTGCATCCTGTTCAGTCTGTTTACGCCGCGTCAGAGCCGCATTTAGTCACTGCTGCTGCTTCACATTAAAAACATTACTGGCAAAAACACAGGGTGGCTCTTCATGTGAAGCAGCTACAAGAAATGCAATGTTTCTGGTTGGTTGTGCTATAAACAGATACACCAGTCACTCCTCTGTTGTCTTCCTGACAAAGTATCTCAGATGTGTTCGCTGTTACCACGGTGACTAAGGTTTTAGACAAATCAACCATGTCTGAAACCTTAACCTTAACTTAAGTTTATGTCATGCAAGAGGTTACAAATATTCCAACCTTGTTTCCATCTGGTTGTTGTGGTGTAAGGCTCTGAATACTACAGTACACACTCAACTTAGCAACCGTTGCTATGGTGAGGGTGCCAGCCACAGGCACAAATCAGAGCTGTGGTAAATTTAGACCAGTTTGTCACTGCATGCGGGGACACAACACTGCACCACTGACCCAGAATTCAAGTCAGTGAAAGTGTTTTGAAATACTGAGTGTTTTATCTGGTTTCTACGACGTGTAAACTTTGGCTCCAGCTGGCTTTAAACTCTGTGATTTAATGTTTCCTGGGAATCTGTTCAGGACTCGTACAATAGGTCTGAACCACTTGTGAATTTCATTCATAACTAAGAAAGAAATTCTCTTTAATCGTTCTTCCTGTATGTGCAGAATGAACCTGTTTGTACAAGTGGTTCTAGCATGAGGTTCATTGTTTATGGATCAGAACAGGACTGTTACCTCCATAATCCTCTCACTTTGCAGCTCAGTGTTGTGTGGAAAAGCTAATTTGTGCTCTGATCCTCACAGCATCAACTTGGATGCCAACATGTAGTCCTGAGAGATTGTTGTAGGATATAAATGGTACATTCTGTGGCAAAACATGGTGATTAACTTTATAAATACTCACTCGTTTTGTGCATCCTCCTCTTTGATTTTGTGCTCCACAGCCTGCAGAGCTGCAGCCAAGGAGGCACTGGTCTCCTCCAAACGATGCTGCACCTCTTCCTCCTGCTCTCCTCCCTCTGCTTGACTCTCCACCTCCTCTGCCGCTCCTTCCTTCCTTGAGGGCTTCTTCTCCAGCTCCCTCTGACTCTCCTCCTCTGCTCTCTTCCTCTCCTCCTCCTGCTCTTTGTGCCTCTTGTTCTCCCTCTCTCCTCTTCCTCTTTCCTCCTCTCCTCTTCCTCCTCCACCTCCCGCCCTCCCAGCAAGTCGATGGAGAGACCGGCAATGGAGGAGCGGGGAGGTTTGACAGGGTGCGGCGACGGGGTGGAGGGACTCTGGGCTGGAGACGGGGATGTAAGAGGGAGTCCCGGAGAGAGGGAGGGAGCAGAAGGGGTGTCAGGAGCTGGAAGGGGGGCAGCTGAGAGCGGAGAGGAGGGTTTAGGGGCCGGGGTGGGACTGATAGCAGGGTCAGCCTGTAGCTAGAAGCTACTACTGCCTTTGCCAGGTTTAGGTGCTGTTGGAGGCCCGCGGGGTTTGGGGGATACAGGAGGGGGTACCCGCTTCGGCTCTGGTCAGGGAGAATCAGAGAAAGTTGCTGTTTCTTAAGGCACCATTGACCAAAGCAGTCACTAAACAAGTACAAATATCTGACTAGTTTTCAATTATAATGTACAGCAAGAAGGACTGACAGAGCTGGAAGAAAATGGCAGATTTTCTCCCACAGCAGTCTGTCATTTACATAGATCTGTTCTCCCACACAGCACCTAGATCTGTTATATTAGTCACTGTGATTTGTCTGTCTGTTTCTCAGAGAGATGAGCTTATTACTGTGTAACCAGCAAATTATTCCAAATGAAATAAATATATATTATATAACTATGTAAAAGTAATTTAATTCATGATGAATAAGACAATTAACCAACAAAAATTTGTGAAGAATGTAAATAATCTTAATAACTTAATAACCTGCATCATCGTGGCTTCAGAACTACTGCAACCACAGAGTAAGCTAGTTGAGCTTATCTGTGACCCAGTTAACGCTAAACGTGATTTTCATCCACCAAAGATGTTTGTTTTTTAATCTAGTACGCAGTTAAATTACCGCTCAAATGACTCCAAAGTGGTTCCATTTGTTTACACGCATTCGCAACATTAGTGCAGGCAACACAAACATTCAGTTTATTATCTCTCGCTAAGCTATCACAGTTTAACCTTTAACTAAGAACTGTTGAGAACTACGAAGCGAGGATATAAAACAGAGAAAAGCATATTTGAGAAGCTGTAACCATCAAACAATCATAAAAAAGATCAAAATAGCTGCTGCATTCATTTTCACAGTCAACCAATCTGCTAATTATTTTAGCAAAGAAGTATCAAAACAAGACAACCTGGCTACAGCCCCTATATGGGGGCATCTTACTCGCCTGTGTTTTTCTTACTTTTCGATAGTGTGTCATGAGCTGCCCCCGCGACACCCCTGGACTTTGTGTTACTCTCGTTTCGGTTTTGGAAATTACTTTCTCGTTGTGTCTGCTATATGGTTTTGCTTCCTATCCTGTGTGTGTTTTTCTCTCCAGCAGTGTTTCCATCCCTCACGCTCATACTTGCTTCTGGATTTTTTCCCAGTGTTTGGACTTCTGCATGTGTTTTTGCCTCTTCCAGTGTTCCTGCTATCTCATCTGATTGTAAACCTGTTTTAATTATTAAATTATCATCAGTAAACGGAAATACAGGGATCAATAATCCTCCCACTAGAGGTTTCAACAATGTAGAGCTACTACTTTTTCAAAACTGAGTTTGTGTGTGAGTGAAATCTCACCAGGGCTCTGTGCTGCCTCAGCACCATCAGGCCCAGGTAGGGGGACCCGCAGCTGGTGCTGGGGATCAGCTTGTGTCTCCTCAGGGTGGCGTGATGGTTTGGGTGAGACTGCTGGCTTTAGAGACTTCCTGGCTTTCCATCCACCACAGCTCTCTGTTGGTCTCCGTCCTATCAGAGACCCCAGATGCTGGCCTCCGCTTCCCCAGACCACGCCGCCATTCTGCTACCGGCCTGCTTCCGGCTACTATCTGTTTGACTGCTGGGAGAGTCTGATTGGTTATTGCTTTGAATGACGCCTCTGTGTGCCTCGGATGTGCGCGGCCTCCTGCGACATGGTTTCAGAGCTGGTTGCTGCAGCCAGGCCACGGATGCAGGGCTTTAGAGTCTGTTGCAAGGGACGTGGCTTCCTTCGGAGCGTCAGCCAGCCGCCTGTGATGTCTGATGCTGAGGTAACCACGGTGGAGCCGGGCCCAGTTCTGGACGCTGCTGGCTGGCTGCCGAGGTAACAGGTCAGTCTGATCCCCAGGAATGCTTCTGGTCCACTGATGGTCCCATACCGACTTATGACATCATCATCCCCAGATCCAAGAATCTTCCTGTTTCGTCTGGGCGACGTATAATAAGGACTACCTGATATCATGATTGCCATGCACATTACCAATGAAAATTTAAAATACAATTCTCGTGCCCAAACCAAACACAAAGACACCCACCTGTAGGTAATTGGTGCTGCTTCCCAGATTCCTTGGCAGGGTTTGACTCACCCACGATGGATGTTTCCAGCATAGCGGCGAGACTGCGAACACCCCAGAAGCCCTCTGATCTCTCCAGGCCTGCTGAGTCCTGAGCCTAAAGGATCCCAGGTCACGAGTCGCCAGTCCGCCCGCCTCGATAGGTTGGCAGCCTGTGCAGTCCCTCCCCTGTCCCTCCCTCCCCGCTACCCCTGTAATGGAAGAACAGGACCGCTTAGGTGGTGAATGACCTTTCGACGTGGGACGGAGGTGACAGATACAGCTGCGGCCAATGGTGACATCATTTGAGGTGGCAGTACGCTACGGAGTTGCCATGCACACGGTGGCATATCTAGAGTCTGATTCTGAGCCAATTTAGACTGTGAGCCCCTCCGCCGCCTTCCTCCTCACTGGGCAGCCGCAGCGCACTGACGACCTGCTGCCGCCATCTGAGTAGAGGGCGCGCCGAGCCCTGGGGAGGCCTGCTGGGTCCGGGCACATGGGGGTTTGTGGCGGCCTAGGCCGGTGTGTGGGAGGTTCATGACGTGAGACCTGCCAGGTTTAGGCCAGCGGATGGGGGCCACTGCCTCTATTTCCCGCCTCCCTCCTGGGCTCTGATCTGGTGCTGCCACCAGGGCTGCTGGATGGAGGTGTGGAGGGCCTCTGAGGAGGCTCAGAACTGCTCTCTCCCTCTCTCTCTGTAGCTCCTTCAGTCTCCCTCACTCCCAACATCAGCTTCTTCTGATGGCCTGAGGAAAGGCAGCAAGGGAGGTAAGGAATGGAGTGGTTATTGCATGTAGAGACAATGACAATATATTTAGACTTCTGAGCTATAGATTCCAGGAGTGTTTGTTTTATTAAAGTAACCAAACAGAAAACTGCACCAGTAGGCAGAGGTAGTTCCTAACCTCGGGACCGTGGACTGGTTATAGGCCCTTTCGGCACGGGACACTTCACACTGTACGTGAGGAATAGTACAGGGGGCAAATGCTGTGTAACAATGATATAACCATTATGCTATTTTTGGCGCTTTGAGTTTCAGATGGTGTAAGTTAAGTTTCTCCTCATAATGTTTACTTGTTTTTTTTTTGCTTTATTTTGAATTATGAAGTTTGTTAACAAAATAAATGCTGTGGTTGATGAAACCATTGTCACCACAGAGATGCTGAATAATTCAGTCCAAATATTCCAGACACAATAACAGAACTTATGTATATTTAATTTTATATGTTTATACTGTAAAATGCCAAAGCGGGATAAGGAGAATCCTTAAAATGAATAATTAAAGTCTAGCTATGACTCTTTACAATAAGGTTTCACAATCACATTTGTAATTATATCAAAATGAACAAAATCAAAAGCTCTGTATTCTAGTTGTTGTTATTGTGGTTAACTATTTCCCATCTTAATAATGTGGCTGTGACTCACGAGCTTAGTGGATGCTAACTTTGCAGATCTTCAAGGCTGATGTCAGAGATGAAGTCTTGTGTTTCATACCCGTTTCTGCACCAGACCTGTAGTACTGACTAAGACCCAGGTGAGAGCCAATTCGCCAGATTGGGTTTAAAACACACATTACACACAATGTAAACAATGTAGACAAATGTAAAGTACAGTTTACAGAGGCTACAGAATAGAACTGTGATCTGATAAAATAGTTTCTAACAAACTGAAAGAGCTGCATGTGTATATGCTGCACGCGGCAGCTGCCAAAACTCAACATCTTCTCCTTTTTGTGGTTTGTATAGTGTTGGCTATGAGTGACCCATAGCTTGTGGTCTGGCAGCCAGTCTGTGGAGGGCAGCTTGGTTGATCTCTGATGTTAACTTCTTCCGATGTCCAGGCTTCATGACCCCAATCGCCGGCTGGTGGTCCTTCAACGCAAAGCAACACATCAGGATCCACACTGCTACTGTAGGTGTTTTTTTTCTTCTTCTTCTTGAATGCAAACAATTTTATGCGTATGTTTGACATTTGTACATGTTGTACATATGAGCTGCGCTGCGTGATATGCCTTTCGCCGGGAATATTTGCTGGATAATCTTCTGATGAGTGTCCCTGCCCTGGGGTTTACGCTACACCGCTTTGTCTGCTTCAGTACACATACACAAACACACGCACGCGCACACAATGGCGCTCGAAACACACTCAAGGACAAACACAGAGTAGCGTGTACGGCACAGACTGGAACACACAGCCATGTGTGAACACAGGTATGTAAATGAAGCAGACAGAGTCTGAGAAGTGACTGGTTGAGGCTCAGGACTCACACCGGGGGGTCAGGTGATAGAGACAGGAGGGCTGCGATGAGTACTTATCCAGGTCAGTGGGGAGCTGATTTGAGAGCTGAGGCTGGGCGGAGCCTGACAGACAAGGGCGTGAGGGGGTCAGGGGACATGACCTGATCAGGGCCGCGCGGCCACGGTGTCTAGATCATATCCCGCTGTGAAGTGGGTGGTAGAACTGCAGCTGAACTCACCCAGCCACGCCCACTACTGCCTGCTTTGTGAACACCACAGAACACAGAACACTACACTAAGCCCTAGAAGAGTCCACAGGGTTCTTTCTAGAGCACAGAACACAAACCCGCTCTAGAACACACAGCGAGCAGCCTGTTCTAGAACACAGAGAGAAGACTGTTCTAGGAAAAACAGAAGAAACTTCCATTGTAATGCTAGAATGTAACCCTGCTCTCTACAGCTAAATCTGAGAGGTTTAATAAAGCAACAATGGGAACCTGTTCTGAACACATAATAGAAAGCTGTTCTATTAAGCAGAATATAAACTACAGAGCTACAGCTTGTCTTTAGTTCACAGAACAATAATACTGCAGCATTTCAAGGAGCAATACCACAGCACAAATTCAAAGAAAGATATTGCCTACATTTATGTTAGGGTTTAAAAAAATACTGTCACTAAGGAATAAGGAGAAGTAATTATTCCTTACTTCTAGTGGATCTTTCCAGAATGCACATTATCTGTAAAAATACCGCTTATAATCCATAAGTGTCCTTATATAAATAACAAGACACATACCACCAGAACTAAATGGAAATAAACGACCCACATATAGTGGTAACTGGCATGTATATGTATTTGCAAAGTTTTGATATCTCACTACTGTGACTCTGCAACCACCCCAATACAATAATAGAGGTAACTGATTCATGGTGTTCTATAACCTTGAAACATCTCCATTTGTGTGAACAACTGACCCATACTGAGCCAATGTGCAGTACCACCTGAGCTATTGCTGGTTGGTTTGGGTTATTTCCACAATCCTTGTTTCTTTAAGCAAACCATTTTCTACTGAGGATAAAAACAGGAAAGGCACCATAGATTATCCTGTCCAGTCGTCACTGACTGGCACCACAACAAATATCTATTTTACTTGGCCATGCATGTATGTGAGGTGGGCTCAGCAGGAGGACCAAAACCTTTCAAGTGAAAACTACCACATAGATACCACTAAGGATAAGTAGAACATTATGTTTTTGTAATTTGATCAACTGACCCTTTTAAAGGTCAAACAAATTATAAATATATTACACTAAGCTATATTTTGTGAATAACTTAGTGTCAGAGAATGTTGGATGAGATCAACCAGTGAGGGCCCAGACTAAGAATACTACTGCCTTTACTTCTATAACGGAACACTGCTGTTGCCTGGCAACCAGTAAATACTACTTGATTCTAGAGTGCGCAAGGCCTGGCTTGATTCTAGGAACACGCCTTTGAGAGTTTAACCCTCAGCTTCACAGAACACACAGAGCTGCTGGCAGGTTCTACAGAGTGGCAGCATGTGGGTGTCTGGTGTCTCAGTGTGGTGTGTGAGGGCAGGTGGAGGGCTGTACAAGACAGCAACCGACCTGATGTGTCTTGGTCACTCTGCTGTCTCACATGGTACACACTGCATGCCGATCCTGGTGTCATCTGTTCAGGTGCAACACAACCCACCCTGGCAGACACACCTTACTCCCAAACCCCACTCCATGTAGATGTCTCTCTCAAACCAAAGTGCTGGCTGAGAAGAAACAGAGGCAACAGAAAGAGGAGTCCACAGAGGAACCAGTCTGCCATCCAAAAACTCACTTTCCCATCATCATCCTCCTCGTTTCTCCGCTCAAAACGATCAGCCGCTGTTCATGAACTGCAACTGGAAGAGCTTCAAGAATAGAAGCGAGATGAAGGAAAAGAAGAAAAGGAAAAACAATGAAATATATGACTTCATCTGTAAAGCATTTTTTTTATTTACCTATTCTGTTTAATTTTTTACTCATACCCATACATAGTGTATTTCTTATTAGCAAATCTTGTATTTCAATTTGCATAATGCACTTTAAATCTAAGAAGTCCCCTGCGGTCTTTGCGGTCTCAGTAAGACGAGGCAGCAATGTTACATCACATATTTATAAATGCTTGTCTCTACAGAGATTTTGTTCCTTGGTCCTGGAGTGTCTAGTCATTTCTATAGTAGGGTTTGCTCTTGACTGTCGATTAACAAAGAATGTAATTATTTTCGCAACTATAGTGAAAAATGGAACTTCCTATTTATTGTTTTCAGTTATGTCTAGTTAATTATTTGCGAACAATAACTTCCGTGAACTTGGTGTTACCTAGTAAAATCGGCGCAGTCTTTGAGATTATATTGCCAATGTAGTCTTTCACAATTTGATACAGCTTTCATGTATTGGCTTTTTCTAGTATATCACTTTTAGGATTTAGGACAATTGTTATTTATTACAAATAGATTAAAATATGTTAATTTATATATATATATATATATATATATGTGTGTGTGTGTGTATATTTTAATCTTACCATATAAATGTTCATGCTATATACCGTACATTTATATAAATACATCAAACATGTTTTATAGTTAATTGTAACTGTACCCACTTTTGTAGTCCCAAGCGGATTTTCAAATCGAGCAACACAAGTACAATGTAAATGTCTTGTCAGAATAAAGTCAACAAGCTACAAGTGGGCTCTGATCCAATACATCATGACTAAAGTTCAGTTTAATTCAGTATAGGCCTAGGTTAAGTTAGGTGTAGGAGTGTTTTCACTTGTGCTGGTGTGTTCATCCTACTCATCCTAGTGCACTGACTCTTTCTTTTGTTACAATTGAAGCATTTGGATTTCTGCAGTCTGTCTCCTCATCTACTGTGTGGTGGCTATGGCTGTCAGGCTAATGACACAGTTTATTATTACGCTTATTATACAAATCTTCATGGTCGCAGCTAAAGCACAAAACGCATAAATTCCCCAAGAGCAATCGATATGATTTTAGCCCAAGAAAAGCTACCTGTCCCCTGGCTGTTTACACTAGCACTCTAGAACAGCTTTTATAAACAAAACATAAGTTAAATTGGTATTATACAAGGATGAAGGGAAATGCTGCTACCTGTGATAATATGAACAGACAAGTGGTCTCAGAGGCCAGGGTTGACAAAGCTTGAAGGGAGGCTGTCCACCACCATGGATCTTAGAGCACACACACAGACACACTCAAAATGAATCATTTACTCAAGCATAATCATTCAAAATGCGGAAGTGCCTTGTGACTCAGCAGTGCACATGTAGCAGACAGAATTGGCTTAGACCCTCTTCCTCTTGTATTTCTTTTGCAATTTACTGATAATGACGTGACAGAAAATCCCAGAATAAATACTTTAAACAGATGATGTCCCTCCAGCACAACATGGGACCAACATCCAATTATGGCTAATTGTTAATTCAGTATATTTTAGGTATTGCCTAAAAATAGACCATTACATCCGGTGATAAATTAAATTTAGAATGTAATTGAAGGTGTTAGAGAGCACTGCAGGGCATACAAGATATCACAGATTATAAAGTGAAAGCACATTAGACAGTGGAAGAAAAATTGACATTATAATGAGTATAAAACACGCTTAAGGACAAAATTGTATCTATCACTTCACTCTTTTGATCCCAGTTTCCAAGTTTGTGTTGTATATTTGTTGTTCAAACTCAGTCTCACTTGAGTTTGTAGTTTAAGACAACTCATTGTTGTAACTAAAATGTATACTGGCAGTTATAGGGTGCATATATATATATAAGGATATTTTTAGTAGAATTTGGCTGTTATAGTTTGTCTAGGCTGGTGAAATGAATTTTACTGTGTGGTTGATTTAAAAAAAAAAGAAAAGAAAAAAAAAGGCACAAACCAGAGGCCACCATCTCAATGCACCTGGTCTACTGTTGAAAAACTGATTCTGATCTCTCTCCAACGGAAGAACAGAGTATAGGAAGTTAGAGCTGTGGTTAACTTGGTAATTCAGAGTTGTGTTTATTTCTGAAAATGCCTATTGTTTCCTTAGAAATAGCGTGCTTGTTGCTTTGTAAAGATCCAGTAGCAACGTGATGTGCAAACGTACGCACAGAAATAAAACCTGAGAAGAGTCTTTTACCTTTTTACCCTTCAGCTTGTGCTGCAGGCTCAAGCGCAAGGCCGTGTGTGTTAACCCTGGTGTTGGTGCAGGGTGGGACTGGGCAGGGGTGGTTTCAGAACGTGTGTGTTTCCAGAACTCTGCAAACTGCTTGATGACCGAACGCCAAGATCAGTCTACACTGCCATCAAGTATCGCCACCTCCACACACAAAACATGTACACAACACATAGTATTATACAGCATCCATTCTCAACAGGCACGCAAGAGGTTACCTCTAAAACACCAGTTTACTCTGCCAGCGTTTGCGAGGCACCCAGATATCCTCACAGGTGCTGCTCTGTTGTCCCAGGGTTGAGAGCTCTGAGGACTAGTTTGCAGTCCGCGAACTCTGTCTCGCATACACACGCACGCACACACACGCACACACACACACACACACGCACACACACACACACACACACACACACACACTTGCTATGGCCACGTTTTAGTCTACATTTAGTGGACGTTCTTAAAACCAAAAATGCAGTAGTCAACAGCTACACAAACCCATAATGTGTGTGTGTATAGTTTCACAGAAACATGTTTAAGTCTTAGATGAACATCATCAAGAACACACAGGCTCACAAAAATGCACACACTCACCTACGCATTCATAAACACATTACTCATAATGGTTGCACCATCTCTTAGTGCTAATAATTTTGAGACTTGTAAAACCCTACAGACCCTTGGGCAGATTCATCATTGTGTGCTTGCATAATACTAACAAATATTGTGCTCATAACACCATGACTTTATTTTGTACAAAACATCCAATCATATGTGGCAAGCAAAATTATAGGAAAATGTACTTAGATGGTATATAATAGTAAATGATGCGTCTAAAACTTTTGAAATATGTACAGTTTGTTAATTTGAATATTTAATTTAAAGGCTCAGTTCACACAAATCACAAGAAAGCTCCTGTCATAATGGAGTATACATAACAGAATTTCTTTTGTTGTAAGTGCTGCATAGAAAAATTATGTCAATTAGAATAATTCATGGATTGTTTTCACTATTTTTTACCTTTGGTAATATTTCCTAAAAGAATAAAATGGCAGCAGAAATGTATCAACACCACAATGAGTAAGTCGGGAGATGTACCTTTTTGTCATCTGGGTGAACTGATCTTAATACTGCATACATTCATACATACATTTACATTCATATATACAGGAAGTATATCTTGTCAAACAGTGTGGAAAGGATGCTTATCTGTGATTTAAAGTGATGCTACAGTATGTACCTGTCTGACTCTGCTGCTCCTGAGAAGTGGAGAGAGGAGGAGGAGGAGGAGGAGGAGGAGGAGTGGACAGAGGAGGAGTAGACAGAGAAGGAGGAGAGATGGGAAGAGGAACGTACCCAAAGGAGGAGAACCGAGGGAGGGACTGTGTGTTGGGGTGAGGGGGTGGAGGGGGAGGCAGATGCAGGGGGAGGACTTTGGAGGGGGGGGTATGAGTGTCCGTTGACCGAGGCAATGGGACAGGGGTTGGGCCTGCGGAGCAGGAGGGTGTGGCACTGCTGGGAGGGGGAGTGACCTGGACACAAGCCAGGAGGAGGGAGGTGCAAAACAACAACAACACAACAACAACAACAACTGATCAGTCAACTTGAAACAAAACAAATCTAATCAGATTTGAAAATGTATAAAATAATAACTGATTAAAATCAAAATATGAGAAAATAATACATCCATATATTCACAGGGAATATATCTCTATGAATTAAAATATAATATAACTATAGTAACAAAGCAAACAGACAGTATGAACAAAAGCATCACAATCTAGCAGAGCAGGTTGGGTAGACAGGTTTATTATTTAGGGAGGGTGACAGAGGGAGCAGAGATATAGAGGAAGGGAGGAGGGTCAACAGCCAATAGGGGACAGTATTTGATAAATGGAGATGATTGACAGGTTGGGAAAACAGATGGGCTGTCTAAAGAGGCTGATGATGCTGCAGCTAGCTACAACTAATGATAAGCTATAGCTACAGAACAGCTGTTGAACTCACGCACACACACATGCAAAAGTACTCTCACACATCCTCCCACCCGAACACAAAAACACACACAGCTGTGATGTGGGTGGTCACCTGCCCTCTTGATCACTTCCACCATATTGGAGGGAAAGTAGCCCACACGGTCATTTCCTGTGCGGTTGTCGTGAATACAGCCTTTCCATCGACCATCAGAGTGTTGCTCCAAAACCTGTCAACACACAGTTTCCAAAAATTAGAACCTGTTTACGCCTCCAAATCAAAAATTGGATTGGGCTCCACAAGCTAAGCTAGCTAAAAAATCGTGTAGCAGCATTAAAATTTTAACTAGGTATGTCTTAGCCAGTAAGTAATGTATGTAGTAATGCTCGTGCCATAGTCAAAAGCAATAAACTTCTAATTGGTCACAGCAGCATCACAAGCTGTATAAAGACTGCCTAAATGAACAGCTTTAATAGGACAATTGATATTTTAAACTTAAAGAGCCAGTGTGGAGGATTTAGTGGCATCTAGTGGTGAGAACGCAGATTGTAACTGACTGACTATCCGTCCCCTTACTCCTCCCTTTCCAAGTGTGTCAGAGAATCTATGGAGGCCGTCAGGTGATAAAATGCCGCCAACTGCTACCTCGACTAGTCTGTCAAGTGAAGAGGTTTATTTATATAGCTATATTTAGAAAATACATTTAATTGAATGTCTTTAAAACTATTGGTAATAGCTGACGTATACTCTGTTCTTTCTTCCCTTTCATCTTTGTCATGGTTACGTCAATGTAAAAACATGAAAGGTGTTCAGTTTTTGTAGAAACATGGTGCTGCAACATGGCAGACTCTGTAGAAGAAGATCCGCTCCCTAAGTCAGTATAAATGGCTCATTCTAAGGGAACGAAAACAGAACGATTATTATATAGATCCCCATAAATGTTACACACTGGCCTTTTAACTGCCAATCTTTGTTTTATCTGCAAACATGGAAAAATAAATGTATTTCAGAGTTACTTTGCAGAAAGAGTACAATATTCGATTAAGCTAACCTAACTGAAGCTATTTAGTCATTTAGCTTGTCTAGCTAACAACATTAGCACAACCATTTGTAATTTTAGGTATGTTGTGTTATTTTTGCAGAATGCAATTAAAAATTTTCCTACTACTGCTAGATCAATGTACCGTGATAATGTCTCCAGCTTTGATGTTGAGGCTGGTTAGGTCGTAGTTGTTGCAGTAGTCCTTCAGTGCTCGCACCTGCATTGCAGCTGAAGCATCTAAAAGACACGAGTGTGGTTTGAGTGAGCAGTACAGATGAATGGGATTAAGTAGTGGACAAGAGCACAGCAGGTTAGATTTTCAGGTTAGTAGAGCAGAAATGAGGTAAGAACAGAAGAGAGGAAGGCAGTAGAGGTGGGAAGATGAATACATTCACCATTGATTCTATGCATCAGGAGTGGAAATGTGCCATTATGTATATTCATGAAATATTCAGCCATTTACCACTGAAAAGAGAAAGTAGTGATTTTGACACCTTAGCTGGTACTGAATGATATCACAGTGTGTAATTGTGCGTGTGCGGACATGTCAAAGCATGTTATTCGTGTTATGTGTGAGTGTTTCTTTGTGCGTGTCCTCACCTCTCAGTAGCTGTTTGATCTCTCGGCTGGCCTGTGTGGTGGTGAACTGGTTAACAATGTCCAGCGCCGTTTGACTCAGAGTGTTTCTCACCCCTGCACTGATGCCACTCTGGATGGAAGTGGAGGAAGAAAATTAAATGAAAATTAAAATAAATTAATGCGGGACAGAGAGGGCTCTGGCAGAATTTGATGGAGTACCTGCCCTTTAAAGCTGCAACGTGAAATTGTGTCACACTGAGTTCATAACAGGGATATATACTGTGTATTGGGTGCATGGATTATGTGTGAATGGGCTCCTACTGGCACAGACAGGTAAACTAACCACCAGACTGAAAGAGACCCAAAATTACCAAAAACAAAATGTTTCGCATCTCTTTATGGTAATGTTTTGTCAATTTCTGGTAGTTTTGCCTCTCTGTTTGGTAATTCTATGTCCCTTTGTGGTGGTTTTGCATCTGTTTGTAGTTGTTTTGAGCCTCTTTGTACTCGTTTTCTGTCTCTTTATGGTCTCACTCCACACAGAGGCTCTGGCCCATGGTCCCTGAGCCTGTGTCTCGTAGGCCCGATTGATAATCCGTCTGTGATTCAGTGTCATACTGGCTGTGTGTACTTGCCTGCTGCTAACATTTGTTGTGTCTGCTGTCTCAGCAATAACATCAAAAGTGAAATACAGCAGGATATGAGAGAAGACTGAAAGCAGGCCCTGTTCAAAAGCAGGGTTAAGCATCAGCATTCTTATTCATCTGAAGGTGACAAAAGGACTGAAAAATGTGAAAAACAGAGCTGTTTTGAATACAGCACGGCAGGTAGATTGCTAACCAGTCAGCTACAGTTTTATGTAACAAGCTAATACAACCCACTTCTTCATCGCACAGCTCAGTGGGATGAATGACAAGTGTTGAGGTTTAAACTTGCTCAGCTGAGGAGAGGGAGGCAGCTTTAACAACAGTAGCTTATGTAAACACATTAAACAGACAGGCACACAGATGGAGAGACAGACAGGTGGACTTACATCCAGCAGCAGGCGTACTACTTCTGTCTTCCCACAGAGGGCAGCCTGATGTAGTGCTGTGCCAGACTCGGACTGTCTGTTGATATCTATACCAGCCTGGATCAGCAACCTGAAACACAAAATAATAAAGATGTTAACCTTTATTTATATACCTTTATTAATACAAATGAATGACAAAAGTAAAGTAAAAACAAAGTCTGTGTCTCCTTTAGACTGTAACTGTCAGGTGGACACACAGAGTGACTGACTGACCGAACGACAGGTAGCTAGAGCAGGTATGCAGACAAACACACACTGAGAGAGGGCAGACTGTTTTTCACACCGTATGACTTCGATGTGTCCGTTCTTGGCAGCGAGATGCAGAGGTGACACTCCGTTGGGGTCGGAGGGTTTTGGTTCCAGCATGGCTGCACACATGTTACTGCTGAGCAAAAGCTGGACCACCTTAAAAACAGGTAGAGACACAGTACCAGTTAAACAACCACGTAAAAAAAAGATTTTATGTTTACTGCTCCTTCTGTATGAAAATTTTGATTTTAAATTGGAAAATCTGTGAATTTAAATCATTGCTGCAGAAACGGCCTGTTGACGATTTGGGCTATTTTAGCATCTAGATGTGTTAGTTTCAATAAGTCATTGTGTCGGAATGATCTTGGTCATTTCTATGGTCCTTGTGCAGTAAAATCAAAGCACGTTTTTGATACTATTTATTATTCTGCAATAGCCATTTAATGTATTACATTTACATTAACATTAGTTACATTTATATGATTATATCTGTCTTCATAATAGTTTTCATTGTTTCATTGGCGGAGTCTGCCATTCTTGCATTGGGATTCAAAATAACACAATGAGGAATTCACAGGAAACACTCCTTTTTATTGTGAGGCGGTCGCAGGAAATATAATATTACATGTATTACATGTGTTACATGTGCTATTTCATAGGCCTATGTTTTCTGCATTTTCTGTTTAAGATATTGCAGGAAGTTGTGAGTGTGAAAGGAGCCACCACAGTGAGCTGTCAGATGAAGAGTTACAGGATACAGGCTGCACACCTGCAACTCCTTGCCAACATAATAAGAACTTTCCTGTGAGGAAACCACTGGTGTTTCTGACAAAGCAGCTGCTCAGGGAGTGTCTGTAGTATCAAATTGCAATTATTGTGCAATTATAACGTTAAGGTGCCTTTGTTCTTAGTTTGTTTTTCTTTAAAGTGTTGTTACTGTTCCCAGTCTTGGCCTGGGTGCTCTTGAAAAAGATATTTTAATGTCAATGAGGCATCCCTTGTTAAATAAAGGTTGAATACAGTTGAATAAAAATATATTTTATGTTTGGTTTCGGTCAAATCTACTCACTCCGACACGTCCAAATTCACAGGCGAGGTCCAATGGTGTTTTCCCAGCTGAGTCTGAGATACATGGGTTGGACTGGTGTTGTAGCAACATCTCCGACTGTAACAAACACACATACACATACACACTTAAACAAACATCTTGCACTGAAATTCTGAGTCTTGTAACAACCACAAATCATGCATGCATCATCAGGCGTAACAGATAAACACACCTCACAGTAACACACATGTGGCCACTATACACACCAAAACACACACTTACAGTACACACACACACACACACACACAGTTACCCCATCGTAGTGTCCATGCTGTGCTGATAAGTGGAGAGGGATCTGCCCTTCATCTGACTGTCCGTTGACTGATGACCCGGCCTTCAGCAGCATTTTCATTGGTTCAGTCTTCCCCTGCCATGCAGCGTAATGCAGAGGACGCATCCCTACATAGAATGCACACACATACACACATACACACACACACACACACACACACAGACAAACGCATACAAAAACACACAGCCAAAGATGACAGCACAGTAAAACACAGACATACAAGAGCCCACGAGTACATGCACACAGACGTACAAAAAAATGAGAATGTAAAGACATATGAATGCATGCACATACATACACTCAATAATTGTTATTTCTTACAGACAAATCAGTTTGTCATTGCACACACAGCAAGCAAAAATACACTGATTCTCTCAACATATTTTATAACAGAATCACTGCACTCAATTGTTCTTATCACTAATTTACTTTAGTGTGCCTATTACAGTGAAATAACTAATTCAACTCTAAGTGTTGCCAGAGAAATTGAAAATATGGATATATGCATTGGAACTGATGCAATTAGTTGATTGACAGGAAATTAATCAGCGACTATACTTTAAGTCTTGTCACCACGGTCTCTGGGAACTCTGGGAATCAGTAGATTCATTTATAATGCAGGCCTAATGTGAATAACATTTCTGTAATATCTGTCTTACTGTGGCAGCAGATGTAGGCACAGACTCCCAGTGCCCCTCCTGGAATTGCAATCTTATTGTGTTTGACAAGCTTGTGACCCTTTGTGACCTGGGGAGTATTGTAAGCATCATACTCATGGGACATCTGAGACAAACTGCTTTCAGACAAAGGGCAAGACAAGATCCCCCTATAAGAGGCTTAACAAGACCTAAGAGAGCGTTGTAGGAGACTGGACAATATAACTCATTCCTGGAACAATGTAGGAAATGCAAAGTGATGCAAAGTTCAGGTGAGAACGACACCAAAATGCACCGTAGAGTCATTACCGGTGGCTCTAACCAGAGGACATTAAACACTGTTTTGTAGCAGTGGCCGCAAGGGGCAGTGAGCATGTTTCTCATGGCAGCAACCCAAGGCCCCCCAGTCTTGATACCAGTGATGAGCCACATCATGAAGCTGACTAAAGAGGCCCTTCAGGCTCGGCTGGCAAGAGGGAGTCCTGACTCAGAAGAGAGGTGCTGGCAGAATAAAGAGGCACAGCAGCTGCAGGAGTTACAGAAGCTAAAGCCTGAGTATATGGAGAGATGTGAGGGCAAATGAAAGACCTTCTGGAAAGTTTATTTATTTTATTTTTTTGTGATTTTGTGAGATAAGAAAGGAATGTGCATCCTGAATTTCTCAAACTTCAGTTGTTGTAGTGTGAGTCATGTGTCCTGTGTGAATGTTATAGTTTTAGTTGGCAGGCAGTGGAGTCATGAAATACAACACTAAGAAAACTGTATATTTTAAATAAGGAAGGGCAATGTTAATTGTGACCTGGTCCTATTTGATAGTTTCGCACTGACAACAATAATGAAACTTGATATTCCCACTAAGTTGGTTGCCTATTTGTGGAAATACCCATAACTGTTTTCCCAGGACTATCCTGTCAGAGTTACTTCGTACATAGTTGATCATCCCATTTTCCTGTTTATGATTTTTTTTTGGACAGGATATGAAGTGCAGAGGTCCAGGCCTGCAGGATGTCTATGTCAGTGATCTCAATTAAGTTGGTATGTTGCACAAGAACATTTTGTTGCTGTTGACAATGTGGGTCTGAGACAAGTTGTATACACCATACTGGCATATCACCATATCATCAAGTTGATATGGTTTACTTGTTAGCAAACAGTTGCCAAGTCGAACACCTGATACGAAGCATTCATTTAGAGTCGAGTTTCTGGTCACCTAATAAGTGTAAGACTAATATTCACTCTCTTTTTCTGGGGAAAATATTTGGCTCAACCAGCTAGCATGTTCACCCGCTATTTGCTAACTCTGTCTGACATTTGGTGCTGAGCAGGTGTCTTCCTGTCACTGTCTTCCTGCGTGTCAAAGAATTGACTTTAAAACTCTACTGTTGCTTTATAAATTATATATTACATATATAAATCAAACTAAATATTTGTAATACGCCCTCCGAGCAGCACTACATCTTAAGGGCAGTCTGAACACTACAGCGAGTTGCTGTGACAAGATGAGCCAGCCAGACTGAGGCTACCTGGTTAGCATGGTAACTTAAGTAGAAGAGAAGAAGTGATAGAACTACAAGCAAAACATTTCTGTTGCTTTCCACCGCTGGAGACAGCTCTTGGGGAGTAAAGGAATGAAGTTTGATGATGAAATCGACAGCTGTTCATGCTAACGGTGGCTATGTAGCGATAGCAAAACTTGCAAAGAGCTCCTCTAGTGCCTTTTATTTAAACACTTTGTATTTCCTTGTTATTGATAGGTACTACTCAAAAATTTTCCTTGTTGCAAATAGAAACAACGTTAATTAGAGCAGTGGGAGTGAATAAAAGCAAAAGCTCTGGGCTGAAAGACGCTGAAACACTCTGTAGAAGTGAGTTGAACTACAGTCGGGTGATAATCTCTGAGGATATGCCACCATAAGCAACTCGTTTCAAATACACTGTTATTTGATTCATTGTTAAAATGAAAATACTGATTATAGCAGCTTTAAGACTGACCCTTAGATTGCTGCAAGGTGTAACACAGTGTGAGCATCACATTGAACTTTAGTGAAGACAGAGTGAAAACACAGAGCCAAGGTTTCCAGTGAGCTTTAGTTAGGGACTGAAAGACTGATTTGAGGTTTCCCCACCACCTCCATGGAGAGAAACCCATTGAGCAGCTTGGGCCACCTGGCAAGGATGCCTGCCAGGTGTATGCCTATATTTAGAGACATACTGGGCATGACTGACTGACAGTGTAGAGACAGTAGGCCTTCATCCTGGAGGGATTATATCTCCCATCTGCCCTGAGATTTCTTCTCCTGGAATCTGCCAGTGTGAGAAGGAGATATTTTCTGGGGAAAAAAGGGAAATCTGGTCTGCTCCGCTTTCACTTGGCTCTCAGTCCTGCAGCCATGAAGCGCTCCCTTTCTATTGTCTATTGTTTGCTGTACACACAAATCTGTCACTTCTCATAAACACTGTACACTGCACCGAGATTTTTTTTCTTTATTGCTTTTCCAACAAGCTCACCTTTTGTTACATAAGAGGGTATTATTGGTCACGCAGGGGAAAGCCAGAAATTTGTCTTTATTTGGCATCATTTGTGATTGTTTTGTTTTCGAGCCTGCGTTATGTGTTGTGTGCCTGTTTCAGAGTAACATAGTGAGTTGTAAGGACACTGGAAATCTGTGTATTTTTACCTTTATGGTCTTTAATATCCACCGCTGCCTGGGCCTCCAACAGCAGAGAGATCAGCTCCTTGTTACCACTCAGAGCAGCATGGTGCAGAGGCGACAACCTTCACACAGAGACAGATTATGTATAAAAATACACTTATTCATATATGTAGTGTAAAACCAGAGCATAACTTTGCTGAAATAATCTTCAGCGTAGAGCAGCTCCGCCCCTCAGCTCTGTGTGAGCGACGGGAGGGGGCAAATGACCTACTTCCATTAATAAGCAATCTCTCTACCCCCGAGCCCAGCGTACACACAGCGCGCCTCTGTGTGTGTGTGTGTGTGTGTGTGTGTCTCTAATAGATCCTGGTGAATATAAGGGCCGGGCCCTGGAGTCAAATCAACGAATCATCAGTCATTACACAAGGAGTTGAGTCCAATTATCTGATTCCAATCAACATAATAAAAAGATCTGTGTTATCTGATGGGGCCAAATAAAACACAATCGCAAACCAAGCATGTGCGCACAAAAAGCTCAACCAATCATGTGTCTAAATATAGCCAAAATCCATAGCTGTACATTCAGAGCTGATACGGAAACACTTCTGAGCACATTAGAAGCTGAGAAATGTTGGCTTTGCTTTGAAGTAATTGGCCTTTAAATTTGAGCACCTTAGCTGGCTACGTGTTTCAGAGAGATTTAAGCAGGGGATAATGTGTATTGATAGTGTATTGATCACAAACACAGATCTTTTTTCCTTTGCTCCTGTTAGTTAGATGATCAAAACGTGGGTCTGCCACTGAACAAAGCCTCTGGGATTCGTAGGAGTTTGTTGGAGTTTGCTCAGGGTTAGTTACATTTTCAAGATGTTTCTTGTCTCGTGGATCAAATCTGTGGTTCCCAATCTTTTTTTGGGACATTTCGGACATGGGATCCATTAAAATTAATTGATGTCTACTTGTGACCCCAACATCACATGGTCTTTAACCAGTTCAAGCAAACCAAGTGATTTTTTTCTGTGTGAGACTGCTTCATTAAATTGATTTTTAGTGGCTTAAAAGTTATTGATTAATTTCAAACAATGACAGAGGCCTGATTTGTGCTCAGTGATTCTCCAAAACTTTAGGGTGTTGTTGGAGATGAAAAAACACAGAAATTACAAAATTCTTTAGGTAGAATGAGGAGAAAAAATGGAAAATGGAATGGGTTAATTTGAAAGACAAAAAAGGAAGGGAGAAAGCACTGAGGAAAAACAAAAACAAAAGAAGAGTGAAGAGAGCAAAAAAGAGATGCATGATAAGGAGGTGGAGTGATATAAACGTGTTGGAGTCCCTCACCCATCTGCATCCTGGATGTTGACATTCACCCTCTTTGCTGCTCCGAGGAGCTCTGAAACAAAGAAAAGACACACAGGAAATGAGATGGAGGAAGAGGAGAGTCATTACAAAAACAGTCCAAATTTAAACCTAATCAGAATTCACTGATTAATGCATTCTGCCCTTGTACTTATTCTAATATTTCACTCCCTGCAGGTTGAGTTGACAGCCACACTTTTACACCTGTGAGCGCTCTAGAACAACCCTCTGCTTTGTTACAGTCTCCTCACTGCAACAACATAAAAAGGTCAAGGAGACGAGAAAAGTCAAAGAAGACAAAGAAAAGTCGTAGGAAGTAGGAAACAGGAAACTGTGTTACGTTCAGAAACAACTTTTTTTTTTTATTATTCAATCAGTGCAACATTTATGAATGACGGCAGAATCACCAGGAGGTGGTTGGGGAGGATGGTAGATAAACAGTGGTTAGGTTTAGGCAACAAAAGCACTTTGATCAAACATGAGAGCTGCTGAAATACCACTGCTTTGATCAGTTAGTCTTTTTGTGTTATTGTGTGACATACTCTGGTGGGAAAAGTACTCATACGCTTTACATAAGTAGAAGTACCACACAGCAAGATTAGGGAAAGATTGTTTTTGATTGCATACATTGTGTCTGAAGTCACTGTGAACTTTTTCTGTATTAAACCAGACCACGATCTTTCTCTAAACTTAACCGAGCGCTAATCATAAATAAGTTTAATAATACTGTAGTCACTATAAGTGGATATTATACTAAAAGATTTTAGATTTTTAAACAAATACGTTGTCTGCGAAAAATTTACTGATACGTTCAGTATCAACTTATCCTCATGATGTTAATAGAAAACTTTATCCAGTTGCAACTACTTAAACGTAAGCATACATACAAACATAAACTGAGCATCATTTCTAGTAGACAAGGTTGATCTATTGGTTCATCAGCAAAACAGAACATGTGTGACATACTCAGGGCTGGGACTAATGATTATGTTCAACAGCGATTTATCTACAGATGATTTTCTCAATAAATAAGTGGAAGGTTTGGCCTACAAAATAGTTTAAAATGTCTGTCGCTATTCCCCATAGTCCAAGGTGACCTCTTCACAACACTTGTTTTGACCAAACAACAGTCCAAAATCCAAAGATGTTGAGTTTAAAGTTACATAAAATAGAGAAAAGCAGAAAATCAGGGACATCAGAGAAGCTGGAACCGGAGCATTTTGCTTTAAAAATCACTTAAATGATAGCTTCATTATCAAAATTGTTGCAGATTAATCTTATGTTAATCAACTAATCAATTAATCATCATAGCTCTAGAGGTATTTATTTGATCCCTCTGTCACATATATGTGTGTGTGTGTGTAGTATTTATAGCATGTTTGGGTGTATATACGTATCTGTGTCTGTGATTAAGTGAGAGTCAGTGTGTTTATATGATCCTTGATCTTTGACTCAAGCATCAGAAAGATGAAGACACCAGACAACAGGAAGGAGAACATGCACATATACGTTAGCACACACACACACACACACACACACACACACACACACAGTCTGAAAAGGACACAAAAAGCAGCTTGTTTGTCTCTCTGCCTCTACTTTTTTTTTTCTTTTTTTTGGTCAACAAACCTCATAATCCATAGGTCAATCAGTTGTCCCTGTAATCTGGGAAAAGCTTCTCCTCTCCTGCAGCTCTATCTATACTTCATCCTTCATCCTGCTCACACCTAATTTTCCTGTAATTTACAAAGAGCGCGTCCTGATTGGTGTTTGCTAGTTTCTGTTTACACTCTGCAGCTGACATTCTCCTGCATGTGTGTGTGTGTGTGTGTGTGGATGTGTAGACTTCATCTATCTTGGATTAAAAAATAAGAACCATCCTCCTCCTCCCTCTCCCCCCTGGCAGATGTAGAATCAATGAGTGCAGATATCTGTGTCACCGTCAGACTATTGCAGAGCCGTGATGAACCCCCACTCCTGAACACAAACTTATGTGACAGGACCACAACACCCAACACCCACAATTACTCCACTGTATTTTCTTTTCTGATAATCCTCTTCTTTATTAAGAAGTCTGATTATGGCATTACCAATGCTTCCCTCTGTCCAAACACAGTGACAGGGTCCTTTCTTTGGTTTAGAGTTTCAGAACAGGATTTTCTACATTAAAACTTATGTTCATTTAACGTTAATAATAAATATTCTGACAGTCAATTTGACATTAAATTTCATATTTATGTGTGTTTTTCCCCGCCTGACACATCGACTGTTTGTTTGAGAACATCACCATAATGTTTCTGTGATGGTGTCCTTGGACCAGAGTTCATATTTTTATGATAATTTTAGGCATAACACTGCAGTCAACCTCCCCGGGGTTACTAAGTAAACTCTTAACGTACACTACAGGCTGTCAATCACGGCAGGGATTACGAATATTACTATTTTTGCCACACATCCCCCAAAACTGTAGCTATTCTAGAATTTATTTGACATGAAATCGCATCATTCACCTTTTAATCCAGTTTTCCTTTCAGTCTTAATATAGAAGAAGCACACAATGCTGGTTTTTCTTCGGCTGACAAGGCAAACCTCAGTGTGACGGAGCACTCTCAAACCCCAGGAGAGGTAATAGAGGAGGTTTTTTTTGTAAGGGTTTCTCATTACCAGAAATGTTCTGTCCAGTTTCCATCACCCCTGACTTTGCCTGTCACTATGCATTTAGAGTTTCAGTGTAACATGTAGCCTAGAACAAATGCTAGCACTGATATCTTTCTCTTCTGTTTGCAGACGACACACATATGTTGCAGCGACTGACTCAGGGTCACAGTCTGCCAACAGTCCAGGAAAGATATCATGTGTCTAAAAGGTACGAAAATGACACAGGATTAACAAGACAATGTGATGCTGTAGCCATAATTAGAAAAGGTACAAGCAGATATATGTTATAATATAATGTATATATATGGATGCTCAGTGCTAATGAGTCAATTGTACTAGAGAGATTAGCTTTATTTTTATTTTTCTTGTGTTGGAGCACAGTAAGTTTAGGGGTCATCATATTTCCGCATATCTGGTTAGATCTAATGTCAAAAAGAAAGCAAATTAGAAGGAAATATTTCTACTACATTATGCTAAAGCAGGATGTAACTACTAATATTTCTTCCGCTCACTGGTTTGTTCAGACAGTCATTGACTGATCTAAGGGGAATACCACCTTTATATCTCTGTTCACAGACGCGAGCTGTGCCAAACACGGTCAGGGTTGTTGCTTGTCTTGACCACTGCTAAAATATAAAAGAGATACACCATGATAAGGATGTTCTCCCATTCTAAGATAAAGAGCTTTATTGGTAACTGACAAAGATAAGGAAACCACGATCCCTTACTTTGTGTAAGCTACATTACTTTAATGTCATCTACTCTTTAGCACAGCCTGAGATTCAACGCCTCTGTCTGAACTGATCCCTTCAGACTTTAGGAATAGACTTTGTCAAAACACTTAGAGGACTATGTGTCAAAACGAAACCTGCAATCAAAGACTATAAACTCAAGAATAGGGTCAATATATTTTCTTATTGTCAACAAACTCTACAATGAATGCAAAACCAATAATGAATTGGATCCCACTAACAAGTATTGTTGTGCAGCCAGCCTGATACACTGTGGGCTTATCAACTATCACAGAATTTTGGCTCAAAACCACTGAGCAACTTATCAATATCCACACACACATGAGGATAATGAGAAACAGACTACATGTTTGTCTTTTAATTAGATTTGTTGACAGTCAGAAGACAATGGAATCAATCCTGAAGCTGTCAAATAACTTAGCACTGGAAAGTCCTAAACAAGAAGTTATAAATACACAGTGTACAAAGATGGAGAGATTACTGGAAAATTACTGAAGCTCTTTCTGTTGATTTTCCAGATCTTGTGAAAATAGTGTTTACTGCGGAGAAATGAACCTCTGTAGCTATGAGATCCTGCTGGAAATTATGGGCAACTGCGAAGCCCAAAATTTACAAACAAAACCAAAGTGTAAAATGATAATAGTTTGAGGATTTGTGTTAGACCATTTCTTGGCCTGGCAGTCTGTTCCCAAGCAGCAACCAGATCTGAGGAAGTCCAGCCCACCATTATAATAAATGTAGTCTCCTGCTGAATAGTTTTGTCAAGCAGGGAAGAGGTCGCTGTCAAGATCTGTCGTTGTTACAAGAGGTTATAATACACCCTCTGAGCAGCGCTGTCTCCAGGAATTGTCATTTTGTCATGACACTGAGACTGAGTGTTAGAGGGCAGGGTAGGAGGACTATATTACCTTTGGGACAGAACCAGCAACTGAACACCGAACCATGAT